>LNAC01000231.1:1069354-1090953 GCA_002007465.1 Ailurus styani | reverse complement strand
CCCTTCACTCCCCCATCCCCACGCGCCCCCTCCCCCGCCCAAAGACAGGATTCCATTCTTACTCTGAGGTCACCATCTGAACCTAAATTAAGAGCTGGTCGCATAATCGACTGAGCCACCCAGGTGCCCCAAATCTGGTTTCTTTTTAAAAATATTTTTGGAAGGGATGCCTGGGTGGCTCAGTCAGTTAAGCATCTGCCTTTGGCTCAGGTCATAATCCCAGGGTCCTGGGATCAAGGAGTCCCACATCAGGCTCCTTGCTTAGCAGGGAGCCTGTTCTCCCTCTACCTGCTGCTTCCCCGTGTTTGCGCGCTCTCTCTCTCTCTCTCTCTCTCTCTCTCTCTCACAAATAAATAAATAAAATCTTTAAAAAATGTATTTTTGGTATATTTGTTATACATGCCTGGTAATTTAAGTGGTTAAGAGAGAAAGATAATGAGTAGACAGAATTTTAAGTGTGCTAAGGCTCTCTAACCATTCTTTTTTTTTTTCCCCATAAATTTTATTTGGTAACATACAAAAATTATAAAAACCAGAGTAGGTTTGGGCACCTGGGTGGCTCAGTCAGTTGAGCATCTGACCCTTGATTTTGGCTCTGGTCATGAGTGATCTTGGGGTGGTAAGATGGAGCCCAGAGTCCAGCTCCATGCTCAGCGGGGAGTCTCCTTGAGATTCTCTCTCCCCCCTGCCCCTCCCCCAACTTGTGTGTTCTCTCTCTGTCTCTAAAAAATAAATACATCTTTTCTTTTCTTTTTTTGGAAAGAATAGGTTTAACATTATTGAATACAGAAAATTTATTAAAAGGAGACAGATAAGGTACTAGATTCCTCTACTATTGCTTATTTTCTTTAGTCTTTTGCTCCCTCCTACCCAGAACCTGTTTGTAAATTCTCAAGATTAGTTTTCATGCAATTCAGTACCGTGCCTTGTCTTGATGCAGAGGAAAGATAATACTGTGGTTCAAAACTCAGCTTTCCACAGCCCTTAGGGAATTTGTTTTTATTACTTTTCAGCAAGAACACTTAAAATTTGTTTAGCTATATTTTGCACTTCCTTGCATTCTTAAACACACAATATAGATAATAAATTTACCTATCTCTGTAACTCATTCACTATTTAGTTCTGATTTGAATACAATGGTCACATTGCACACTGTTGTTTTATTTAGAATGGTTTACCTATATCTACCCATAATCCTAAACTCCTGTGCTGTCATCACCCTTAATTTGCTTCTTCAAAACTGCTTTAATTTGGAATTAAAATCATTAAAATTGATATGATTATTTATGAAAAAAGGATGTTTCAAGAGATAAAATACACATCTATTTACACATTAAGGAGACTTTGTTTTGGGAATACTTCCTGTTTCTTGACTATCTACTGGCAATGGCCAGTTATCATTTTTACATGTCTCTAAGTTACTAAAGTTTCACTAGAGATAACGGATTTTTGTCCTAGCAGAAAGAGACAATGGAAATAATGTTTGTCCACTGAAGGACAAGAGTATACTGTATGGTTTGTTTCATTTTTTTCGTTCCTCAGATGATGGTTCTTAAAGAAAAAATATTCCATTGACAAAGTTATGTATTTTAGCATATTAAAATAAATGACAAAGTTATTTCCAAACCTACTGTGCTTGGCCCTCACTAATTATGTTTTTGCCTATGGAATATAGATTTTGGAGAATTTATTTGGAATCAGTGATACACATGCTGTTTTTATATGATAAAATATTAAATGTTTCCCTTAAATAGGAAAGTACTGTAATGCCCCTTTCCCCTTCAGTGTAAACAGAGCACACTCATTCTTTAAAGACAGGCAAATTCCCATTTCTTCTTGAAGTATTATTTATAGCCATTAGGCTATGCTATGAAATTCACTTTTAAAGATAAAGCAAATATGGCCAAATGTCTCGGATCTTTTAACTTTTCTCTATGATTGGCATTTTATTAAAAAAGATTTGAATAAATAGCAAAATGTGATAGCAAATAACTAGGTAGCTCTTAAGGTAGTCAGGGAAGACTCAGTGGAAGAACCCAGAATTGCATGTTGCAGGAGTCATAAGAATGCTGGTATGGCCGGAACATAGAAGATACGGGTTAGAGGAATAGAATGTCCCTATTCTGGACAGCAAATTGTCAGAAATGTGGACAGGTGCCTGAGCATGTAGGGCTTAGGAAATCAGGAGAGACATTTCCATTTTCTTCTAAATAGGGTTTCAGTAAAGATGTGGCATACTTCTGACTTTTATTTTTTGAAAAATCTGTGGCTGCCATATGGATAATTTATTATTGGGGAGCAAGATCTGAGTTAGGGAGAACAAGCTGTAGGAATCCAGGTATGGCGATGGTTCACATAGGGTGGGTTTCAAGAAAATGAGAAAAAGCAGACATGTTATAGGATATTTCGGCAGGTAGAATCATAGTACTTACTGGTGAATTGAATGGAGGTGNATTATGTTTTTGCCTATGGAATATAGATTTTGGAGAATTTATTTGGAATCAGTGATACACATGAGAGAAAAAGGAGAAAGTTAAGGTAGTTAGGGAAGGAGAATTAAGGATAGATCCTAGATTTTGGTCTTGAGCAGTTATGTGGCTGGTGATATCATTGAATATGCTAGAATAAACTGGGAGAAGAGTAAGATTTTTAGGGAGGAAAGGTCAGGGAATAAAGAATTCTGCTTCAGCTATATTGAATTTGAGATATCTTCTAGGCTTCTAAATAGGACAAAGTCCTTGAGAAGGTGGGAGAAATTGTGATACAGACTTTGCAGACCACATGTGGAGAACTTGGTCTTTGATAGGAAGAGCGTGGTTTCATCCCTAGCAACTGGAAGGAAAGTAGTGTCTGGGACAGATGCTGGTAGTTTGGTAGACTAGTGTTGTGAACATGAGAGGGTTTCTGTCTCATTGCTTCTGGTTTCCTGAAGGAGTATGAGGCAAGGCCAACACTGAAGAGAGGGGTGTCTTGTGCATTTGAAGAACAAGAAAATATGGATACCTGATCTATGCCTTTTCCAGTTATCTTGTATTTGACTACTTTGTGCTTTGTACACTGGCCTGGACAACCTAGCAGAAGCTGGAGCTGTGTTTATCCCCTCTGCACTTTTACCATTTCAGTGGGCAGGTCTAGTTCTGGGTTCTGCCATTTATGGTTCATTATTCATGCATGCACCAATATTTGCTGTGTCAACTTCTTGAGTAGCAGAAACAGCACATATCATTCTGACCTTGAGTTTTTCATCATTGCATCATCTAGATTTTAGTTATATCGGAAGACTCCATACATAGGTGCTACCTGCCGATGAGATGGACCATTAGGGATATTGAGATTCTCTAAAGTTATGTTTTCTGAGTATAAAGCGGAAAAAAGTACCTTTAGTCCTGTGCACACTTACTAAATATTTGACCATTGAGGAATTATTTAACCCCCCATCTTTAAAACAAGGAATACAAAAATCTGATAGAGTGGGTCACATGAATATGAAAAAGTATGGTTATAAGGCTTATGAAATAGTAAGCACTCAACATTGTCATTAGACTCTATCCAAGCACAAATATATTAGGTATTATATTCTGTTGGGGTGAATTATGAAGTCATAATTCCTTGAACTATAACTCAGGAATCTATTCAAATAAGAAATTCAGAGCAATTTATTCCAAAGTCACCTATTAACCCTTTTTAAAATAACTGAGAACAACTATATTGAACTCAATATAGATCATTTATCAGTAAAAATGTAAACATATTAACTAAAGGATACAAACATACCAATTTAGAGGTCAAAAGTGTAGGCTGGGCGCCTGGGTGGCTCAGTGGGTTAAAGCCTCTGCTTTCGGCTCAGGTCATGATCTCAGGGTCCTGGGATCGAGGCCCATATCGGGCTCTCTGCTCGGCAGGGAGCCTGCTTCCTCCTCTCTCTCTGTCTCTCTGCCTACTTGTGATCTCTCTCTCCGTGTCAAATAAAGAAATAAAATCTTAAAAAAAAAGTGTAGGTGATAGTATTTCAAGGTACAAATCAAGAACACAAGTGTTAAGAATTTATTTTGATCATATCACATCTTCAGGGTTCCAATTTGTCCCCCTTAAGAACATATACATAAGTTTAGGCTGATCAGAATTATCAGTGTCTTTGCCCTGAGATCATCAAAGTTATGTATCCAATCTAAGAATCACTGGTGACAAATGGGAGCATAAGAGAGCCAGAAAAGGGACCTTACTTATGTACCCCAAGAAAAAGAAATAAATAACACCTTAATCAATATTTGCTTCTTACTGTAGTTTATCTGTTTTACAGATTGTGAATGTATTTTTTAAAAATATATTGCTCTCACAAAACAAACTGAGGTTGCTGGGGGGTAGAGGATTATGATAGGGTGGCTGGGTTATAGACATTGGGGAGGGTATGTGCTATGGTGAGTGCTGTGAAATGTGTAAGCCTGACGATTCACAGACGTGTACCCCTGGGGCAAATAATACATGTTTATATTAATAAAAAAAAATAAAATAAAAAATATATGCTCAATCTAATGATATCCATAAGTATTTCACCATGAAAAGCATTAAACATTTTAAATATGTAATATGAAATATGCCATCTTTGATAATTATTTTTATTCACCATATTCTTGCTAACCCTAATTTGATTAAGAAATTTTATACCCTAAAACTCTGGAATTTGAAATGTTCTTTTAAAAAATTTTTTTAATATGTTGTCAAAGGATGCTATGACTTTTAATAAATATAGTATCCGTATTGTTCCTAAATAAATCACTTCTTTTTATGTAGTCCAAAGAATTGGAACTGATGCATAAAAATACAGCTTCTTAACTTGCAAGGTTGTTTATGCATTTGGGGCCTGCTTATTTTTGTGATCGTGTGCATTTAAAAATCACCATTTGTATTTTGTAGTCTAGCTTTTGACTAGAGTGGAAATTGGGGTTGGAGACAATGGGAACTGTGATGCACAATGTATAACCTTGCATCCAATGGAGAAAAACCACCACTCCTGTCTGCTTCAGTCAGCAGGAGGTTTTTCTTCCAGTTTGTTTAGAAGAACCAGATCCTGTCATCTGCATGTCATACAATATTTGACAGAAAATTTTCTTGTGCCCTTTGTAGCTTGAATGCTGAATGCCACATAACTTCTATCTAGCTGAAGAACAGTTTAAAGTATCATCTGTGACAATGATAACAGTAAAACTAAATACAATTTTAAATTATTATGCATACTAGGCTAAGAACCACTATCTGAATGCCAAATAGAGCCAAGAAAAATCTTTATGATTCAGATTATACAGAAAAACATTTTAAAAACAGGCACATAATATAAACCACTTTAGAAAACTCTTTGGCATTATCTACTGAAGTGAATATATGCATACTCTTTGATGCTGCAGTTCAGCCCGTAGGCATATACTCAAGAGAAATGTATTCTCCTCTGCACCAAATACACATCCAAGAATGCTCATAGCAGCACAATCAAATCTAAAGCATGGAACTAACCAATGACATCAATAATAGTATGGTAAAATATTTTGTGGTATAGTCATATAAGGAACACCATAAAGCAGTTAAAAAGAATAAACGGCTACTATACCTGACAGAATGAGTAAATCCTCAAATATATTATTGAGCAAAAGAAATTTGACATAAAAGAGTACATACTGCATACTTCTGTATATAACTCAAAAATAGATACAATTGGGCGCCTGGGTGGCTCAGTGGGTTAAAGCCTCTGCTTTCATCTCAGGTCATGATCTCAGGGTCCTGGGATCGAGGCCCACATCAGGCTCCCTGCTTGGCGGGGATCCTGCTTCCTTCTCTCTCTCTGCCTGCCTCTCTGCCTACTTGTGATCTGATCTCTCTCTCTCTGTCAAATAAATAAATAAAATCTTAAAAAAAATAGATACAATTTGTCATATTAGAAGTTAGGATAATGGTTATCTTTGGGGAGGGTGGAGATAGGAGTTGAGAGGGTGGATTCTTCAGTATGGGAAGTACCCTCTCTTGACCTGGATAATGGTTATAAAGACTTTTATTTATGATAGTACATGATAATATTATCATAATATTATATTACATCAGATATTACATATGTTACACTATAATATTACATTGTAATACATTATATAATACATTAATATTTTTATTTGTGATAAGTGAAATTATATGAAGATAAATGTGTGCATTTTTCTTTGTATATTATATATACAAAATACATACCATATTTAATATACATAACTTACCTATTATGTTACATATATACTATGTCAGTATTTAAAAATACTAATTTTTAAATACTTTAAGAGGAAGAAAAAATCTCAGGAAATAAAAAAATAGTCCGTCTTCTCTTCACTAGAGCTAAATCAATTATGTAAAAGTCATGTATGGAGAATTTATGTATATGCTAAAATAAACTACACTCCAGGGTGCCTGGGTGGCTCAGTGGGTTAAAGCCTCTGCCTTCGGCTCAGGTCATGATCTCAGGGTCCTGGAATCGAGGCCCACATCGGGCTCCCTGCTCATTGGAGAGCCCGCTTCCTCCTCTCTCTCTCTGCCTGCCTCTCTGCCTACTTGTGATCTCTCTCTCTCTCTGTCAAATAAATAAATAAAATCTTAAAAAAAACCCAAAAAACTACACTCTATTTAGATTTTCTTAATGGATCATGAAACAACTTAGGTACCTTGTAGTCCCTTTAGGAATTAAAATGGAAACTTGATTTTCCTTTCCTGAACAGTCTTCAAGTATATTAACTGTAATCAAATTTAACATAATTTAATATTATTTTAAGGATTCTGTAACTCAAGTCAGTTGAATTTTTCTTGGTTTTCCTTGAGTTCAACATTTCAACTTTAAGTTAAACTATTTTATTTTGCTCTTCCTTTATGTGACACACTGTGGTTTTTATATAATCGAAATGTTTCTAATATGGCCTCCCAGTTAGAAAATTTTATACATAGGAGTACTATTGATTGTAGCAAGTGAGTACATGTGTAAGTCTATCGATTACTTACCTACCACTCAAAAAGTACATTATTAAAGGTAGAAGACGCGTGTAAATGTGCCTGACACCTGACAACTGAACTTGGTAATATACAGTCTAGTGAAAGGTTAACGTTCAAATGCACAATATATTCCTTTTTAAAAACTATTTTTCATAATCCCTTGGGATGCATCATCGGGGGGGACGATAAAGGTGATTCCAAGGGCTTCCACTTACTAGGCATATGCCTTGTGCCAGGCACATGATGCCTGGTTGATAATATAACCTGTATTTCTAGATACCTGTATTTCTACCTGTATTTGCTACCTGTATTCCTAGAAAGAGTTAATTTAAAGAAGAATAATTTTTCTGCTTTAAAATGGATGAAACCATTATCTATCCTAGTTATCATGATCTTTTACATTGCTTTTAAGAAGTATACGCAGGAACTCTCAGGGGGTTGAAAATGTCAGGAAATTAATCTTAAATTAAAGTTAAACAGGAAAGTTAAACAATATTAACAAGCTCGAAATAAAACAAAACTCTTTTAACCTCCCATTCCTAATTCCCTCCCAGTCATGTTCCTTTTAGGTATGCAATGTTAATATGTTTTTACTCTTCTGATATTTTAATGATAGGCTTTTATTCATATTTCTCAATTTGTTAGTTTTAGATACCATCAGTTGGCATTCTGTTTTTCTAAATTACAATTTAGTTTTCTTACATCTGATCTTCCTTGACTATCTTTCTAAAATAGTTACATCACAATTTTACTTTTATTTATTTTTTTAAAATATTTTATTTATGTATTTATTTGAGAGAGAGGGAGTACAAGCAAGGGGAGGAGTGGAAGGGGAGGGATAAAGAGAATCCCAAGCAGGCTCCATGCTCAGGATGGCTCCATGCTTATCAATGTCAGGTCCCTGAGATCATGACTCGAGCTGAAACCAAGAGTATGACACTTAAGTGACTCAGTCAACCAAGTCCCTCATCATCAATATTTATGTCTTATGAGGTAATGTTCAATGTTAAAATACCTATGTTCCTGTCTTGAGAGCTATCTGTGTCTTATCTTGAGAGGCTATTTTTCATTTGCTTATGTTTCCTGAGTTTGTAATTCTTCTCATACTTCTTGTACTATTATATTGTTTTCCCCCTCTTCAAACATATTTCAATATATTGTTCTAAATGGCCCCACTTTTTTTCAGATCTCTCTGCCCAAACTCCTCTGTGTTTTGCTGAATTTGGAGTAATTGTTCCCTAGGCTTTCTGTGGTGTTTTCCTACATTTAATTCACACCTTCCTCTGTTTCGGTTTATTTTTTCATTTTGCTAGAGTACATCCTTAAGTAGTTTCTTAAGAAATGTTGCATGGACAATAAACTTTCTGAGTTTTTTTAAGTTTGAATAATTATATAAAGTGATAGTCATTTTTAGTTTAATACTTATTCCTTCAAGTTTGGATAGTTTTTCTGTTTGATAATTTTCTGTTAAATTCTTCTATTTCCATTCAGTTTTTTTCTGACGCTCCTATTTATCAAATTTGGCCTTCTTGTATTGTTCATCTATGGCATTTTCCCTTTCTAATTTTAACCTATTTTTCTTTTGTTTCTCTTTTATAGGCAGTATCTTCAACTGTATCTTCTAAAAGTTGTATTAAAACTTTATTTTAGAAATATTTGTAAGATTCCATTTCTATATTAGCCTATTCTTCTCTTTTCGAATTTCTCCAAGAATAGTAATTAGAGATTTCTTCCTTAAAGAAAAAAAAAGGTTATCATCAGTCCTTTGTATGATCTTTTGTCTTCCAAATTTTTTTCCTGTTTAATCTTGATTCTTCTTTTCTATGAGGTAAGTTTCACTATTAAAAAATCTGCATATATTCTGTCTCTTTTTTTAAGATTTTATTTATTTGAGGGAGAGGAGAAAGCAAGCAAGAGAGCTGGGGGAGCACAGAGGGGAAGGGAGAAATAGGCTCAGCAAGGAGCCTGACTCAGCTTGATCCCAGGACCCTGGAATCATGACCTGAGCAGAAGGCAGATGCTTAACTGACTGAGCCACCTGGGCACTCCTGCACATCTTTATTCTCTATTAATATTTCACTGTGGACCTAAAATGACCTGATTAAGGAGCTGACTGAGATGACTGAGGGGAGTGTGAGGAAGGACAACAGATTCATTAGGTAGAGAGCCAGCTGTTTTTGGTTGGGCAATGTCAAATGCAAAAATGTGTAGATTTTTTTATCACGTGGTTTCTTGAGAGAGGTAATCTACATACCTTTCCATGGGGGAAAGATAGCTACAAGTATCTGGGGCCACAACTGTTCTTGACCGTAAATGGAAGAAGTAGTCACCTATGTAGAAAATTATTCATTCTTTTTCTCAAACTTTGTCCCTTAATGATTCATATTTTATGAATAACTTATTTCACATAAGTGATCCATTGAAGAAAACTTCATAATTTTAATTCCCCTGGTAACTCTGAAGTTTTGCCTTTTTGGATGTGTATTTCAATGGAGAGTAGGCTTAAATCCCAGGATTTGGGAAAAATCCCAGTTTTAAAATTATAGCCCATTTGATTATGTAGAAAACTGGTTGCTAAACTACAATATCTCACGTGCTGAGCAAAATGTTGAATTATTGAGCATGTTATATTACTTATTTATTCCAAAATATTTCATCTTTGAATTGACTACTCTTCTTTTTTTTTTTTTTTTAAGATTTTATTTATTTATTTTACAGAGGGAGAGAGATCACAAGGAGGCAGAGAGGCAGGCAGAGAGAGAGAGGGGGAAGCAGGCTCCCTGCTGAGCAGGGAGCCCGATGTGGGCCTTAATCCCAGGACCCTGAGATCATGACCTGAGCCAAAAGCAGAGGCTTTAACCCACTGAGCCACCCAGGCGCCCTGAATTGACTACTCTTCTATGCTGACTTTTTTTTTTTTTTTAAGATTTTTTATTTATTTGACAGAGAGAGATCACAAGTAGGCAGAGAGGCAGGCAGAGAGAGGAGGAAGCAGGCTCTCGGCTGAGCAGAGAGCCTGATGTGGGACTCGATCCCAGGACCCTGAGATCATGACCTGAGCTGAAGGCAGTGGCTTTAACCCACTGAGCCACCCAGGTGCCCTATGTTGACTTTTCTTTGTATGAAAGTTAAAATAATTTGGAAAGGCAAATTATTCAGAAACCGAAATCACATTGTCATTGGTTTCAAGTAGATTATAGGCCAGTAGAATTGGATATATGCTTTATGTAATATAGTTTAATTTCTTAAAATTATACAGAGAGTACATGAATTTCTGGAAATAAAAATGTTTCAGTGCTGAGAAGCACTTACTTTTTTTTCCCTTCTTTTGTTACAAATACACCTGTATGTATATATGGTGCAGTTAGTTCTATACCCATAAGAATTAGCAGCAGCTTTGGAGAGAAAAGGTAAGAGAAGAATGCCCTGAGCACCTCTTTGAATAGCTCAGGCAAGAACAAGTGTTATTATCCCAGGAGGAAACTGTAAGTGACTTTTTTTGTCATTGGAAGTGTGTCCTGCCCTGATAACTTGTGGATAAGGAAACAAGAGACCAGTAAATAGCCAACAGGAAGAAAGAAAAGCTTGCTGTGTTCCTCCGCTTAAATATATGTCATTTCTCTAGGGACTGCAGGTTTTACAAAGACATGAGGGCTAATTTGGGATGCTACTTACCTCTGTTTCCAAAAGAATAACTGTCCTGGAGAATGGTTATAAGTAGGCCATGGACCAAAAATAGGCCATAAGGCATGCCAGGCAGCTTTATGAACGTCAAGGTTCTAGGAAATTTTATCCAGTTTAGAGTTCCTCAGTGCTTTAAACAGTTTTAGAAGGAAACAGCAGTAAAAATTAACCATGCTAGTAGAAATCTCTCCTGCAAGAAATGACTGGATGGTAGAGCCTTAGTTGTTCTGCTGTTGTTTGGTTGTCTGGATGGTTTGCTCTGGCTATTTTCTTCTTGATTTTTAGTGTATAAAAAAAATTTTGCAAGGCTCACAGAAGAAAATAAAGTAAGCTTTCAGGAGGCTATACGATAGCATCATACATTTTTGAGGTTTTTAAGGCTGAGATTCTATTTTGTCTTAAAAGGAATGTTATAATGTTGCACATTTTTTGCTTATTCTACATTTTGCTTATTCATGAAACTCAGAAGAAATTCTGTCCATTGACAAGCTCTCATTGTGTATTCATCACCATACTAAACCCTCATTTACTCTAAAATTAAGTGTTCAATGATATGCATGTTATAAATTCATTCTCAGTTGCAAAATTTTCTTGGTGCCTAAGAAATTGAACTTTAATCACTTAGCCAGAGTTGAGCAAAAATAGTACTTTGACATACATTGTCAGCATGTTCTTAGATTTTGATAAATGTGAGCAAAATCAATAGATAGATACAGGAGGAGTGTCCAAATAAAATCATCACACTTCAGAAGCTTCCCTTGACATAACTCACAGCTGTAGACTTTTCCTTTGAATAATAAGAGATAGCAGTTTTGATAACGGGAAAGCTTCAACCCCACTTTCTATTCAATGAGGACGACTTTGCTGGAGGCAAAATAATAACAAAATTATCACTAACTTTAAAACTCTGTTTTACTTAAAGGTAATGTGGGTCCTAAAATTATTTGTGCTGCTAGTTTAGATATGTGGGAACACTGTTTGCATTCAATGCCGATATCAGATTGGCACTTTGAATTTGAATATTCCCTATAATTGGAGTCCTCTCCATCCACTTCCTTTCTTTTCTCGTAGTTATTCTTTTAACATACATCCTATCAGCTCTTCCCTTTCAGAATTTTGCTTTGCTTAATTCTTTCCGTTTTTAAAGATAAACAAAAATTTAGACGCTACCCTCCTTTGCATCCACGTCCACACCCGCTGCCTCGTATCCATTCTCTCTTCAACTGGTGACAGTCTGCTTTCAGTTCCATCTCTCTATGAAGCTGTTCTCAATAAGTTCACCCTTACTTTCTGAATCCAGTGAAGATTTTTCTCTGTCTTCCCTGAATTCTTTGTGGCATTTTTCATGTCTGAGCACTCCCTTTTTTTGAGGACTCTTTTCCATTGACTTCTGAGATGACATTTATTTTGAATTCTCTTTTGTCCTCTTAGGTCGATCCTTCTGGGTAACCTTTGTAGGTTCCCCTGTGTAATTCTTCCATACTGAAGTTCTTCTGAATTCTGAACTTTGGCTCCTTTTCAGTTCCATAGACTTTCTCTGTGCATCTGTAAACATTTCCTCAGCATCCATTCCAAGTGTACATGGGAGATTCTCAGGTCTAGACCTTCACCCTGATCTGTTGCACTTTCTGCATTCCATACCTGAGTGCTAGCAAGGAAACCTGGACACCGTCCTTGAGTCTTCCTTCTCTTTTGCCCCCACGTGTAATGAGTTCCAAATCTCATTGATTTTATCTTCTCATATTTCTTAAATTGTTCCTTTTTTCTCTGTACCTCTTGGCAGTACACTTTAGTCATGATTGTATCTTGCTCGTATTGCTAGACTAACACTCAGATTCGCTCTGTTGTCCTTAGTTTTGCCAACCTAATTCAGTCATTCCTTTAATCTCCCTGCCTTTTAACATTTATCATATTGTTGTATTTATATTAGTTTGTATTATGTATTTGATTTTGTTTAATCACTTAGAAGTCATATACTTTATTATTAGCTCATTAGGTACTAATTCTATATCAGTTTTATTTTTGTCCTTGTCATTCACTTCATATCATGGTACTTGTTATAAATATTTAATAATTTTAACATTTTTTTTAATTTTAAATTTTTATTTATTTATTTATTTTTGGTGAACAGGTACATAAACAAGTATAGTCCAGCTGTTCCAAAGCGAGATGATAATGACCAAATGAGTAGCAGGGAATGGATAAGGCCTACACATTGAGTTTGGAAGGGTTTTTTAGCAACTGCTTTAGCAACAGCCTGGGAGAAGTTTTCCATCTCTTTTTTGCATTTGCGAAGGAAATGATCTGAATTAAAAGCAAGGTAATTCAGAAATTTAATATAGAATTTAAATAAAACCTCAGTGTTAGATCTACTAAAGAACTATATCATATAGTGAGTACATGATATAAATAAGTTAAATGATGTGTAAAAAGCATTTAGGAAACATGATAAATTATTAGTTTCTAGAGGAAATATAGTATGCTCAAGGCATAGATTCAACTAAATTACTGTATAGTTACAGATTTGTCTAAATAAATTCATGTTGTGTCTTGACAGAAATGAGATAGTCAAACATCTTTACACTTTTTATTAGGCTGATGTATGCTTAAAGTCCATCAAAATGAAGTCCAGAGCCATGTGGAATACTTTCTTCTGACTTCTGAAAATTTAAAAATTAATTTAGTGCTAAAAAGTTTTGGGCTTCACAGTGTATAGAAATAAGTATTGCAATGATAGCAGTTCCCCATTACACATAGTAAGGGTCCATATCTGAGTGAATCTGTTGAGGAGTCTAGTTTGAATCATTGGGAAAAGAGAGAACTGAGGTGTTATAAAATGTGAAAAATAAACGAAATGTGCACTTCTGCTATTTTTACATAAAATAGACCTTTCCCTTCCACTTATAAAAAAGTCAATTTTTTTCTCACTCCTGGATTCCTTGTTTATCTGTATTAAGTAAATTTCTAAGAAAAGTACAAATACTCATGCACGTTGTCTTTACTTATAAAAGCGTGTGTATTCAGACTTGCTACTACATAAGACATAGAAGCTTAAATCATGAATTTTGTTTTTATTAAGAATTTTTTTAAAAACAGTGATCTAAAAACATTATAGTTCTTCCATAAAGCTGGAGAGACCACATTTTCCTCTAATACAGCTACGATTACTCTTTCCATCAATAGCTTCGTTAGTAGGTCAAGGAGAAATCATCCCTAACAAGAAGAGTCCATGGAGAAAAGAGACTAACCATATCAGAATTGAAATTAAATTGAAAAAATTTAAATCAAGGAAACCGTTTTTGCTTCTTTTTGGTATGATGTGCAAATTCATGCATTTTAAATGGGAAATGGGAAATTTCATAGCCACTGAACAGCAGTGATGTGTGCTCTGTGGACAGGGTGGATGCAGGTACAATATACCTGTGGCAGCTTTTGCTCATTTAAGGAAATTACATTTCAAACATTCTGACTACATTATAGAGCCACAAGAAACTTTACAGTGATTTCCTTTTAGTGGAACAAAGTACTTGCTCTTTTTCAGCTCAGAATCATTTTCCAGTCTTGCTACACTTAACAGGCGGTGCAGATCCAGCCATAGAAATGTATTTGCTGTGCACACACACACACACACACACACACACACACACACACACAATTTTACTAATACCTATGTACTTCTTTGTGTGTGTCATATTTACCCATCAACTAGAATTTGTGCTTTAATTTGAATATTTGCCTCATTGATAAAATGCCCTTCACTTACTCTCACTGTATATGTGTTCAGGATTTCATATTTGATATGATACAGAATAGAATGTGCAAGGTTATGTGAAAATGAGATCACGATATCAATGATTTTTCTATGATACAGAATGAAATAGGGGATTTGACCAGATAGAAAAAGGATTTATGGTAATTAAATGCATTCATATTATATCAACTAAATTTGTTGAATATCGATTTCCTTGTTAAGTTACATAACATTTTAATTAACCCAAAGACGTTGTCACATTGCATGTAGTACAGTGAAATTTTGCAGTAAGACACTTGCATAGATGTGCACTAAAATCAAGTCTAACAGCAAGGATGAGTGTAGCAGACACACATTTAGAAACCAACTCCAAGAGCAGAGCTGTTTACAAGCAATTAGTATATGTGTGCTTTGTTAGAGAAAGGAGAATTTATTGTGAGTGGGGATGCATTAACTCTTTCAAACATAAGGATTCTATCTTCCAAAAAGCTCCATTCATGTAGACAACACTTTAAGTCAGTTTTTAGCTTCCAGATGTTTTCTGATCTTGGGAAGTGAAACACTAGGATTTGAAATGGTTCTGGGGACACAGCCTTTCCTGTCAGGGATTCTAGCAGATGCTGATATAATTTAATATTCGTGGAAGACAGAGCAAATATAGAATAGCATCAAATTGATTTTTCCAAGTTTTCAAGCCAGATGTCCCTTGGCATTTACATGGAAGAAGTCTACTCTGTACCACGTTGCATATTTTTGTGTTCAAGTTCTCAGCCATAGTATGTAGTCATTGGTGTTTTGACAGCCATCTGCTTAGGCCTTACTTTCTCTATTCAGCCATAGCTAAAATTGAACACTTTCAAAGCGGAAAATTTCAGGTAGTTTTGGTTATAAAAGTAGTATTCAATATTTAAAAAAATAGTATGTATCTTTTGCCTAGTAATAACTCCTGTATTGAAAGAGAGTGTCTTACAGCTGTGCAAAAAAAAAAAATACTTTGAAAACAGATATCCTAATTCTTATCAATAGAGTTTATTTTAATTTTGTACAAGGCTCTAGCTAGACATCAACGGAGTTACAGAAATGAGTAACTGTGGAATGATTAGCCTAAGGCTGGCTTCATCTTGTACATAACAAGCACTCTATAGATATTTGCTGAATGAATGGTAAATTAATGTTAGAATCCATATATAATAGTTTGTAGAAATTTTTACCAACAGCTGATAGGTTTTAATATGTGGAGTCGTACATACACATACAGATGTGTGTGTGTGATATGTATGTTTATCTAGTGCAAGTGAATCAAAGAGTCATGAGAACTTTTGAGCACTGACTGCATGCCTTTGAATACCACATGCTAAGCATTCTGGATTTTCAAAACTAGTATGTAATATTTTGTTCTAACATCATGAGTATATCTATATAAAGCAAATAAAATTTTAAAAATTCTTTGAAATGATGAATTTTATGATATAAATTAATTAATAAGGAGTAGGGAAGGATGGGGAAATATTTTATGAAGAGGATGGATTTTTAACTGATTTTGAAAGAAGTATTAAATCGAGAACTGTGGATAATAAATCAGATGAGGAAATTAACATAATCTGGGTGAGGTGGGTAATGAGGGAGTGTTTTTTCCCCAAGTTTTACTGAGAATAATTGATATATGGTACTCTATGTTTCTGGTGTATGGCATAATGATTTGACTTATACATATTGTGAATTGATTACCACAATAAGTTTAGTAGATACAAAGAAAAAAAAGAAAGAAAAAAATATGACTTTTTTCCTTATGATGAGAACTCTTAGGATTTACTGTTAACAGCTTTCACATACACCATGTAGCAATGTTAACTATAATTGTCATCCTTAGTACTAATCTAATCTTAGAGAGGCAGGGTTTTCAGATTAAGATAATGAAATCATTTATCTGAGAATGTTGAGGCAAGTTCAGAATAAATTTAGGTAGGGAAGGGGGTTAGAGTCAAATTATGGAATACTTGGAATACCTAGATGAAATATTTGTAGTTAACTGAAGAGTCAAGTGAGAGTTATCTGAGGATCCAGAGAGAGGCAAGAACATAAAGAAAGTGGACTTCTGTAAACCTTAATCTGACCATAATGCACAGGAATGTAATAGATGATGATAATTTCTGCTTTGAATAAAAATGGGGCTTTAAACTGCATCATTACTGATCAAAGATAATGTGAATTTAGAGCATAGTTTTGAAAAACAAGGATTAAACCTGGTAATTAGTAGTTAAAAGAGAAAGATTTGTCTCAGCTACCTCTAAAACAATAGGAATGCGCGCGCGCGCACACACACACACACACACACACACAAAATATGTTTTACTCACATTTTTAAATGACAAAGTATTTCTTTTGCTCTTTGCAGTGTAATTTTTTTTCTGATTCATATTGAAAACCAGACTTTTATATTGTATTCATGCATTAATTGATCTATTTATCAAATATTTCTTGAACACTTTCTTGAGTTCATTAAGCAGATATGTTATTAAACAAACTTTCAATTTAGTTTAGAGACAGTCAATAAGCAAATATTATTATGAGTGTCTAGAAATCCTAAGGCCCCAAATCCATCTAAGAGTTTCATAAGCATGATTTACAAGCCTGCTTCATTACTGACAGGGTAGATAAAATATATATCGCTAAAGAATAACACTTTACTGGGCATGCTTGCAGTAGCCAAGAAAATATATAGCATTCTGAAAATGTTGTTTAAATTTCTTGTTTCAACATGTTTGGGACCAGTTAATGTTTACAGTTTTGTGAGTGAATAAATCTATCTACTGAAAACATTTCATTCAATAAGTTGATCTTTTTGAGTTTTGAATAAATTTTAGAGCCTGAGGGAAACAATATGGTCCTTTAAATTTAATCTTCTATGTGTGTTTAAGTTTAAGCACCCAGTATTATCAATTCTTTATTATTATTGTCATATTTCAAATAAATGAATTACCTTTTGGAATATTCTACTCTGCCCAGTAACTTCTAGCCATCACCCAATCTGGCGACAATCTCGAGATTCAATATTAATAACAAAAAATGACCAACCTTTGGCTGTCTTGACATGACTGAATCCACCAAATACATATTTCACTTCCAAAATAATCCAGGATATATTCTCTAGATATGATTTTAGATGATACAGTATATTGTTACATTTACCAGTAGTAAAAAAATGGATAAAATACTGTTAGATTAAAAGAAAGAACAATAACTTAGAGAAATGAGCAGGCACCAATCAGAAGTTTCATCGATAAAACTGAAGAGCAATTTACTTTGAAAGCAAAAATCTCATGACACTAAAATGAGATGATGAAAAAATTACACTGTGTGCAAGTGTGGAGAAAAAATAGCTTGTGATACTATAGTGATCTGAGAGCTCATTATGCATTAGCAATGAAGAGTGCTAACTACCATGCAATTAAAATACTAGAGTATAAATAAGAGTGTATCATGTGTGGTGGCATATAAAAACTCAGAAGTGGATGGAATTTTAGTAGAGTGATCCTCTTGAAAAAGGAAACTGATTAGGCATATTTAATTAGAGAACAGTTACACAGCCACCTTCTGTAATATCTTTTAAACAAGAATGTCTCATTTTGGATATTATAGTAAGATTGATACTCCAAAGACCAGTCAACCCTGGATGCATATAGGGATGTTCTCCTTCAACCCTAATAATCTATATTTCAAAGTCCATCAGTTTCAAATTTCAAAGTCCTCTGTCAGTTTGACTGCCAGTCAGGATTGGGAACTGAGTTAGGTTTTCTTGTAGACAATTAGCAACCACTGCAAGTTATATAAAGAGTCATATTAATACCTCTCTTCTCTATTTGTGTCCCCAACTCACTGATTCCAGGGAAGACAAAACACTTTTTAAAGATCTGGAAATAGTTGCAATGGTATTTATTCTGGGGGAACTCTAATGAAAATTAGAAACTTCAAAGGTGACTAAGCTTATTAAAGAACCTAAACTTGATGATGATGAGCTGTTTCCTTACTGTCTGTTGATAATTGGACAAAAGAGGCACACTCCCAAATACATGAGTTGTGAGAAAAACTAGGGTTGGGGGAAAAGACCCCCAAAAAATCAAGGGAAATTTTTGGAAATCTTTAGTGATCAGTAGGAAGCTGGTCACAGGTTGAAAGCAGTTTTTCAGAAACTTCTGAATTTTTGAAAATCTCAAGTTGATTTTTAGGAATGGCATAGTCACTTTTTTCTTGACCACCAATTGTAGAGTCTTCTTGCCTCTCTACCCATTGACTCAGATGTGCTTGCCTGCTAAAGACTACCTCTGACTCTAGGCTAGAACACCAAGCTTTTCTTTCTGCAAGCTGTTGTCTCAGAATCAGGTCTGTTCCTTAAGACCCTTATCTTTAATTTCATCATCTCCAAACCTAGATTCCAGGTCCTTATCTAGGTATGCAAGGTAAAGATTAGCTTAATCTGATTTCTCTGGACTCACATCCACCATTCTCTTAGCTTACTCTCTGGACTTGACTTCTGGCCAGACTGACTTTGAATATCTCTGAAATATTCTTCTTGCTGCCTGCTGTCACCCCCTACTTCTGGTTTTTTATTTACCATATCCAATATGGAAATGTTTCTAATAAACTTTGTGCAGAAATTCTATCATATAATTCTCTTGCAGTGGTTTGAAGCTCTGTGAAGAGAGGGGTCATGCCTGTGTTGTTTATTCTTGTATAATTACTGCCTAGCTGAGTGCCTCGGCAGCTGGAGGCATTCAATGAATACGTGTTACATATAGTTAAAGAACTGGAATTGAATTTGAAAAACACATCTTCCTTACCTAGGAAATTAATTATCATTACTGATCTTCCATTATTTTATCTGTAGAATTGAGCTAATATTGCCTACCCCATGTCTTAGAGATTCTTGAGAATAAAGAGATAAGTGAAAATATTTTTTAATGGACAGTGCTACACAGTTACTATGATCAATGAATTGCATAGCTCAAACAAACATTAATGGTACACGCCCCGCGACAAAGGCGCATGGTGGTTGTTTTTGTTTTTGTTTTAGATCAGATAAACTAGAACAAATATACTAACTCCATGCAGAATTTCTAAGAAAGAAGTTAAAATTGGTATGCCTAAATCAATTCACAGAATCTCATTCATTAGTGAGACTCATTAATTTTATGAATATCAACTGAGCACCCATTTGATGTCAATGATTCTAGTTGTCTCTGAGAATAAAAAGATTAATAAATAATAGTCTTTGTCTTCAAGGAGCTTAGCGTTTAGTGGTCATTGAATGTTGATAAAATTGTAAAAAAAATTGACAAAAACCTCCTCATATCTGAGAGTTTATATGTGCTTGGTAAATGAAAAGTATTATTAGCAACACTATGCTAAATGACTGTAAAATGCTGATTTTTCACTTCAAGTATTTACAAGAGCAAACAGAATATTTGTGAGTTTTCCTGCATATTTATGTGTGTGTTCAAACAGCTGCTAGAGAACAAAGTGTTTTGCTATAAACACTGTCAAATCTCACTTCAAAAAAAATTTGTCTATAAAACAAGTATTTCCATAGATATACTGAAGCTGGATAGAATTTGCTTTTAAAGCATAAAACAGAATTAGATGCTTGAGTCAGCTGTGAAGTATTTTTTCATGCAACTCTCATTCTAATTCTTCACCCAGCAGAGCGGGCTGAGACCTGGCGCAATTTGAGAGTGATAATGCAGTATTAAACTTACAGAGGCAATCCAGCAGTGGGCATAACTTTAACATTGTATTTATTAGAACAGTACATTTATATCCTCCAAAATTTTGTCTTGTTTTGTTTTTGTTGTTGTTGTTTTAGTAGGAAAGTATTGGGGGATGGGAGGAGATAGGGTTTTGGAGAAATACATCAATCAGTTAATGTAATTCCTAAACCAAAAAATTTACCAACAGAACCAACCTAATCCCAGTGAGAATTCAAAGCGATTTACAGCAAAACACAAAAGACGGTTTTGTTTATTTTCTAAGACAGAAGCTGAGAAACTACCCAGAGGTAGGGATTTGAGTTTAGGAAGACAATTAACAAATAAACTTTAAAGGAATATTGGTTTTAGCCCTTGATGCTAAAGTTATCTCTGTGTTGTCAAATCACCAAAACGATGAAAGAAACGTGTGGGTATTTTTTTTGGGGGGGGGTTTCTTTGCTTTTTTTTGTGGGCTTTTTTTTTTTTTGATGTTTGTTTTGCTTTTTTCATGATTTATTCTTTTTATGTTTTGACAAAAGGAAGTTTTTCACTTCTTCAGAAGAGGCATGCCATATATGCCCTAAATTCTAAGGTGAATTTTTCCTTGGGGAGTATTTTGGAGCACGTTTCTGTGTCCAGCCCTGGCTAGGCTCTGAGAATATGATGGCAAAGAAAGTAAGCAAAGCAAACATAGCTGCTTCTATCAGGGACCTTCTGTTCCAGCAAGAGAGATAGACCTTGGGTAAATAATCATTACATAACACTACACATTGTGATCAGTGCTACAGAGGAAAAGTAAGGTGTAATTAGGGATTGTAATGGGGCACTGTTTGAAAAGGGTCAGCAAAGATCTCAGAGGAAGTGAGCCTCTGGAGGAGAGGAAAGACTCATGAAAGATAGGAGGTGTGAAGAGTAGAGGAAAGGTAAGGAGCAGGGATATCTAGGCAAAGTCCTGAGGAAGGAAAAAGCAGAACCTTGTCTAGAAACTGACTAAAGACAGTATTCCTTGAATGTAATAAGAGGATATTGTAAACCAGGATAACTTTGAATTTTAAACCTAAATTATAGTCCATTAAAAGATTTTTAAGAGCAGTGACTTGATCACATTTGCACCTTAAGAAAATGCAGTTTGTTAAAAATGGGTCAAAAAAAGGCAGAGGGTAAACAGGAGTCCATTTGAGAGGCTTTTGCTAAAGTCCTGATGTTAGAAAATGCTGTAACGTGGCCCCAAGTGTTGGTAGTGGCGCTAGAGAGCAGATATATCTGAAATTAATTTTGGAGTTACAGTACTATTTAGTGGTGGAGTGGCAGCAACAATGGCTCCTAGCTTTCTGTATGAGACACCAGGTCGGTAAAGTACAAAGTGTTGAGCTAGAGTGAATTTAGGAGTAGCCAGTTTGGGGGCTGGG
>LNAC01000231.1:960103-1069238 GCA_002007465.1 Ailurus styani | reverse complement strand
GAGGGCTGTGGGGATCGTGGTGGTGCAGGAGCATAGGAAATCATAAACTCTGCTTTGAGTGAAGTTTGAGATGTTTGTGAGACATCTAAGTGAAGGTATCAACCCAGCATTTGGATAAGGAGGCCTGGAGCTTCAAAAAGATATCTGGCCTGGAGATACAACTTGGGAATTTTTGACTCTGCAGACTGTATGTAAATGGCTTCCAAGTAGATGAGAGATTATTTGGGGAGGAGAACGAAATAAGGAAAGGATACAGGATCAAGCCCTGAGGAACTCTTATACTTACTAATAAAAGCAAATACAAAGAACAAAGCAACTGAATGTAACTTTTCTTTTCTTTCTTTCTTTTTTTTTTTTTTCCAAAGTCTTTTAAGCCGGTGGGGCGGGGGGGACACAACATAGAACAGTGCTTTTAAAATATCTGTTTCATCATTAGAGATAAGAAATTGTCTAGCAGTCCTTAAAGAGCAGGGCCCATGGGGAACAGCATCTTTCCTGCTGCCATTGTATGCATCAAAGCTTACATGAGCCCCTTCTGATATTTTTGTTTGAGGGATGCAAATGCAAGCTTATGCTCCTTGCATAGCAATTAGCTTCGAGATTTATCATATTGTTATTTTTACATTTTGGATTGTTAACCGCAGATAGGCACAAAGTTTTCGATTTGTTTTCAATAGTACAAATACCTTTTACGGGGTAATTGCCAATTTAAGTCTTTCCATTTCATTTCCAGTGACTTAAAAGTGTTTTTGCGTTTCCTTTTTTTTTTTTTTTGCCTTTTTTACTTCTCATTTTGAGTTTGCAGGCAGACCTGCCAAAGAGACATCTAGTTTATAGGTTTGGTTTTGTAAGCCAGGCAGAAGAGAGCAGATACTGAACATATGTTCCGCTGATATTGATGAAGTGAGGTTGGAAGAAGTTGGAAGCAGTCTATTTCTCCCCAACTGCCACCCCCTCAAGGAATATTTTGGGTATCCTTATGGTAGAACATTCTAAATAAGTATCCCAGCTATAATAATTATTTTTCATCATAGGATTTTTGAAAACCTTTTGAATGAATCAGGATTGTTCTACAAGTAGAACATTAAAAAACAAAACAAAGTAGTTTGTAGATTCTAATTTTACATGGATAGTGGATGAGATTCCCATGCAAAGTGAAAGGACTGGAAATTTTGTGATCAGAGCAGTCCACTGGATACTCAATAAGGATGGGAATGGGAGTAGCAGAGACCTGTATTTTGGAGAAGTGAATTTGAAGTGAGATAAAGAAGCTATTCAATGTAGCCCAAGAATGATAGTTTGCTAAATGTGATTTTTGTTGTTGTTGTTCTGTATTTTAAGAAGTCTTTATTGATCAGAGGTAGTGTGTTCAACTTTAATTTACCAGGCATAAGATAGGTAGAGTTGGTTTTGAAAAAACTATTTGAAGAAGTTTGGGTACAAATGACCTACTTAATCATTGTCATGGAGACACATTGTTATGTCCCTTCCTGGTGTATCTGTTAGTGTTCTTACCAGAGATCTGGGTTACAGTGGCAGTTATTATCTTGTGTATGCATAAGCTTTAGGTTACGGCAAATTCATGATGTGATCCTATTTTAATAAGATAAATGATACCCTTGTGAGGAATTTAATAAAATCTTATAGTGCTTGTCGGGGTCAAGTTCAGTATGGCCCTCATAGGCCTTATTCTAGCAAGAATATTTACTACGTAGAGTGATATGGATACTCTATAAGCAAAACAGGCTTAAGACCCATTGAAGTACATATGGTTATATTTGATTTATTTTATTTCTGATGATAATGAAAATACTTACATTTTTTTCTTAATCTCTTTAGAAGGGAGTAAACAATTTTTAAAATTCATTCCAAAGAGGGCCATGTACTCTTTTCTTATTTAAAAAGATGAAAGGAGACCAAACCAACTCAGAAGTCTCCAAAAATATCCTTTTATTTTGGAAGTTGGAAAGGGCAGAACTAAGCAACAGTACAAGACAAATTTGAAAGGTCTATAAATGCAAGTCAGGGCTAGAATGCATGATCTCCTTGTTTCTTTTTTTCTTTTTCTTTTTCTTTTTTTCCCCCCTCTGAACCACTGAATTTAGCATTATTTTTTCCTAGCTTACAAGCATTGTTGTGTCTGGATGGCTATTAGTTCAAATTGGACTGATTTTCTAGTTCTCTAAAACTCTTCATCTGCATCATGTATCAAGAGCATTGAGTTACTTCCCCTGCAGTGCACAGCTGGAAATCATTCTCTTCGGCAACATTTTGTTTTATCCCATTTTTGTTTTATACCAGTGTGTTCCCACACACCCACGTAGCTCAGAATTTCAACAGACAAGTATCTCCTTTTCTTCTTGATGCGTCTTAGAACATTTTAAATTGGCAGGTTCTCTTTTGTCTTTCAAATTCTGAACCACTTGCAAACAGCTCTGTTTGCTTGCATGAATATTTTTAACAAAGCTTCACAGACCTGAAAGACTTAAATGGAAAGTTAGAGACATTCAGACAGTTTCCTCTTATTCTTTAAGAGGTGATAGGTGCTTGGCATGAACAAACAGGAGAAATATCACGTACCAAGACTAGGACGATTAAAGGGGGGAGAAGGAGAGAGAGAGATACATAATGTATTGTTGTAAACAATATGTGGTGATTTTTTAAAGTTATTAAGAAATTGATTATATTATTATTGAAGAGAAGTCATTGACTGGATGACTTTTCCATGGCAAATCTCTACGTACCATCTGTTATAAGTTATGTTAGTGAGGGTCTTTGCAAACTGGACTATAGATGTTAATAAGCATGATTTAAGAAATTAAAATACATATATTATGTATGCCAATATACAAACATATATATCAATATCTCTGAGTAGTAATAACAAACTGTGATATGCTAGGCACAGACAATGAAGACAACTACTGCACAGTCTTCACTTAGTTTAATATTTAGACTGATGAAAACAAGAAATATAATTTAGAAATTATTTTTGCCAGACTATATTAGAAAGATTTTCTTTAAAGACATGAGTTAGGTTATCATGATTTTAAAGTTTGGTTTACCAAACTTCACACAGTTTAAGGTAATCAGAAAGAAGCACCTGAAGAAGAAGAGGGAAAAAAAACAAAAACAAAAACAAACTTCCACTGTGAAGCAGAGTTTTTAAAGTGTCCACTGCAGATCGTGATCATTGTATAAGCATTGGGTTTTTGTGTAAATAATTGTGATGGTTGTTACTACTACTGTTCCTTCACATTTTGTCCTAAAGATGTTTAAGTGAAGCAACTTCCTGTGTATCTGTATTGTTAGTTACAATAAAATTACCCTATTGATCTTTGTATATGTGCACACATGTGCACACTTGTGTGTGTGTGTTTGTGAGCATGTGTGGGTGTAGGGGAATGTATAAACAGAATATAGGATCTTTGTATCCCGCTGTGGCTTCTTGACCAGAAGCAGCAGAAATCACCAATACTGTTTAACTTAAGCTGAAATGTATTTATCACATAACTTGCAGAATTGTTGGAAAGTTCTGAACATAAGGCTTGGAAGATGGTGCTCATCAAGGCCATTTCAAGGTTTCACTGCCTACATAATCTAGTCAGGGTCTTTTTACAGACATTACCCTTAATGCCTTCCTTCCCCACCACCACTGGTACTTTTATCTTGGTCACTGTCATCTTATTGTTCTTATTCCCCAACCCTGTTCTTCAAGAGCGCAAGATGCAGATCCCTAGGCTGAAGTCATGTGCACATGCCCAAACTGCTAAAGGAAGGGAAGAAGACAGATCTCCCCTACTTCCACTTCCTTATCAGGAGGGTACTGCATACCGTCTTACTAAATACAATGGCAATTACCTAGGAATAGAAATAGAGGCAGATTGTTGGACAGGCAAGAAATGATAAAAGTCCACCACGTTTTCAAATCGCTTGGGTTCTTTGCATTATTTCACTGAGCTATAGTGCCAAACAGAGTCTTACATTTCTACCAAATCACTGGGGCTGATTGGTTTAATGGCTTTGGTTTGCCAGATTTCTCTCTAGAAAGATTACACAAGTGCATCTGTTTCTTCTCATTCCATAAATTTAAATTTGAGTGTTGTTACAGTCCAGTGTTCTCTCTATACTCAATGATGTTATAGAGTAGAAATCCATTGTAAAGGATATTAAAGTTTCAGTGTGATGAAGGTTATAATAAAATATCAACTAAGCACTGTGTAGACACCATGGCTCAGAAGAAGAAAGATGTTGTAGAACGGATGAGATAATGGATGAGTTGATGCATGACAAAGAATTTTCACAGCCCCTGGTATAGTTGTGAAGAGTAAGGTGTCAGTACATTTGACATGTACAGATGAGTTTAGTGGGGTAGGTAGGGGCCTGATTATAAATGTCTGGAGGACCAAGGAGTGGCTGTTCTACTCTAGGCAACATAGAGGTCTTTAAAAAAAAAAAAAAGTGATGTGGTCAGACTTAACTTTTAGGAAGATAATTTTCATAACACCATGGAAGATGAACAGAAGTGGAGTTAGGCAGAAAGACTAGTTACGGGGCCATTGTAGTAGAGGTAAGATCAGATGGGATATCCTTACATAAAATTAGAGAGACAGATGAGGAGAGAGAGAATGTTAAACTAAAGACAATAAATAAATAAATAAATAAAGTTGGAAGCAGAAATCTTAGCATGGTGACAAGCAAGACCTATTTGTTCTCAAAATACCTTTTAACATTTCCTGGTTTCTGTGGAATAACATTAAGGCTGGTTTATGTTCACCTTTTGAGTGTGAATGGCAGAAAACTGGGGGATAAAGATAACCAAATCAGTTAGCAGTCTTTTTGTGGTTGGGCTTCATGAAGTCAGCTTCATGAATGAGCATGGAGATGAGCATGTGGAATGGGTGGATGATTTGAAAAAAATTTTTTTTTTAAGATTTTATTTATCTGACAAGGAGAACAGGAGCACAGCAGGGGGAGCCGCAGGCAGAGGGAGAGAGAGAAATGGGCTTTCCCTTGAGCAGGGAGCTTGATGTGGGACCTGATACCCGCACCCTGGGATCATGACCAGAACCAAAGACAGACGCTTAACTGACTGAGGCACCTGGGCGCCCCTGATTTGAACTTCTTAAAAAAGAAGCTATAAGTGACCAGAGGAACTGATTTGTAAGTAGCAGTTAGAAGCCAGGAGGCTACTTTTCCTCTCCCAGTGGTGCTAGGGATCCACCAGGGAGATCTACAGGGTGTCACTGTCAGAGGAAATCAAGGCTTCAATTACAATAAGAAGGCTGAAGAAGTGCTTTCTCAAGACAGAGAGATTTGGGAATACATATCAGGACTTAGAAAGCCAAGATGGAAGTTGGCCTGTGAGTGTGCATACGGACAGGAAAAGGACAATTGGATGGCATAAAACTGAGGAATGGTGTAGGAGGTGAAAGGAATTTTCCTTTAGAGCAGGGAGGAGAGTGAGGCCGGTGGGTCTCATTAATTCTAATTCATTTGGGATTCCAGTAACTGGGTTTAAAAATTAGCAGTGCCATTTAGGTTCTGGAAATTATCTTCTTCATTTGTAAGATTTAAATTCTTACGAGGCTTCTTTGAACTGAATTCTTTTTGGTACCATATAACAGCCTTCTGGTTTGTCACTAGAGAAATATACCTGAAAGCCAAAGAAACCAGTCTGAACGGTGCCACACGGCAGATTGCTTACGAGCACATTGAATGCAATTCTCTCCAACTCACTTGTAGTTCTTCAAAAGACAACACTATGTATTAAATATGATTTGAAGTCAAAGTTCTTCATTTTTATGAACTAAAAGCTGGAAGGACCGGAAAGCTATACAAGGAAAACAAAGTCACCTGCTGACTGCTGGCCTGCTGGGGTCTTAGAGAGGATTTCAGCTGTTTGGCTGATACTGTGCTTTGCTTTTGCTTGTTTCCACTGATTCTGATGGGGATTGAAAGACAGTCTTCCTCCGTGGTATCCAAAAAACGTTGCCACATTTGATTTAAGAAATGTCCATTTCAAATGTTATTGTTACTGGTACTGACAATTTATAAAAGCCAAAAAATGATATAAATCATACATATACATATGTGCATCTACATGTATGTGTGTATGTATAGATGGTCTATGTAGATATATACATATACACATATATATGCACGTATAACACTTCTATAGGTTCTGTGTCAAATTTTATTAAAACTTCCTCACATTCAGAGAAGTTGAATCATATAGTAAACAGTCATATACTTAGCAGCTAGATTCTAAAATTAGTATCTAGCTATATTTGCTTTATTATACATCTATCCATCTGTACATAACTTCCCATCTTACATTTTGATCCCTTGCAAACTTCGTGCTTCCACTCTTCATCATGAATATCATTAACTAGAATTCAGTATTGGTTTACTTTCTTTTTTAAGGTAAAACTTACCTGCAGTGAAATGCACAAGTCCTCTCTGGGTGTAGCATGCACTCATCGAGTGTAACATTCAGTACACACTCGAGTGCAACATTCAGTACACTCAAGATGTACACACTTGTATAATACAAACTGCTATCAGGAATATGACCATCACCCCAGGAATGGTCTAACGCTCTTTCCAATCAGTCTCTACCTCTCAAATCAACCAGGTTTTTCTGTTTATTTTCCCAATAGATTAGATTTGTCTGTTCTAAAAAGTCAAACGAATAATAGAATATGCACTCTTTTTGGTAAAGCTTCTTTTATTTGGCATAATGCTTTTGAGAGTCACCATGTTCTTTCATGGATCAGTAGTTTGCTCCACTTTAATACTGAATAGTATCCCACTGTGAATAAACCACAGTTTCTGTGTGAGTTCTCCCATTGGTAAAAACCTGAGCTGTTTCCAGATTTTGTTATTATGATAAGAGCTTCTGTGAACATTTTTGCATAGGTCTTTTCGTGGACATGTACTGTGATTTCTCTTAGGATTTTACCTAAGGGTGGAATGTAGGGGTCAAGAAATAGGTCTAGGTTTAAATTCATTAAAAAACAAAAACAAAAACTGCCTTTTTTCTAATGTAGTTGTATGAATTTACACTCCCAACAGCAATGAGGTAGAGTTCCAGTTGCTCCACAAACTTTCAAACATTCGAAGCTGTCAGTCTTTTTAATAATCTGCCCCTTACTGTAAAGCATAAGAACCTTGGGAATATATAGGTCTACTTACCATGATCTCTCCACCCACCATATCCTTAGTATAATTGTCATCTGTATTACAATAACATACATTGTAACCCTCACTACCTCCTGCAATATCATAATTTTTTCTTTAAACATTAAAATGTATTTAAAGACTTAAGGAAAAAAGTCTGTCACTTTATATTCAAGCTTATTTACACTTTTTGTCTCGCATCTCCCATTTTCTATTAATCTCATGCTATGATTTTTTACATTCTAGATACTACATTTTTCAGTTCTAGAATATATATGTATAAATACACACACACACACACACGTACATACATATATATGTAGGTCTGTAGTAGTTTCTATTCCTCTACTGGGATTTCCTATTTGTCTTTTCATTATAAGCACTTTTTTGTGTGCCCTTGATCATAGGTTTAAAAGTGCTTAAAAATATTTGTATGCCAACTCCAACATTGAGTTGATATTGGTGTTCGTCTTTATTCATTGCTTTTCTTTAAATATAGACAGTATTTTATTGTTTCTTTGTACGTATAATATTTTTAATATACGTCTAATATTATTTATAATATATAATATTTTTAATGCAGTTTGGACACTGATATATTATAGAAACCCAGGATTCTGTTGTGTTTTTCTGAAGAACAGTCCTCCATTTTTTATTTTTGTGTTATATCAGTTGGCTAACTTGTATGGACTTAAACACTGAGCTGTAGTCTCCTCTGTGGAATGCAGCTACTGTCCATCTCAGTTTTGTTCCTTTAGCCCCACTTGTAGTACAGGCTGTGCCATATTCAGTTCTGGCATCAATGAAGGATTTGGGAAGAGTTTATACACATATTTTTGGTTCCTTTATATGGTTTTCTCTTTTCCAGGATTTTTTCCTCACTTTATTGCAGCCATGGTTGTTCTTAGTTCTGTTTCTGGTTTTTCAAGATTGGTTAGAAAAAGACAGACAGATGAAAGGAACTGTGGAATTCTATTTGAGTTTTCACCACAGTTCCTGGTGCAGTCTGAAACACATCCAGTATCTTCCTTTTTCTAAGCACACACATCCCTCCCACCTCACCTGTTTTGAGTTGTTCTCCATTGTTTTCAGGTATTTGGGGTTTTTTAAAAAACATATTTTGTTCAGAATTCATAGCTGTAATCCATGGGGTGTTTGATCCACTGGGAGCCACTCCACAATTATTAAAAGAACCTCTATATGCAGGTTTTAAAAGTGCTTCTGCCCTTTGAAACCAGAGTGTGGGATTTTGAGGTTACAAATCAGCACAATCATGCACATGTGTATGAACACATGACAGTATTTGGACTAGCAAGTATGGTATAAAAACATCCAAGTGAAAATTTGGTGAATTTTCTAAATGTTTGCCATATTGTAAAAAATTTCTATTTTTCACATGCTATAACTGAGCTTTTTCTGGATTATTTATTAAATGTATACATTAATATAACAGAATATATACTATTTTTTATGTAGTGATCATATTCTAATCTCTAATAAAATGTATAATATAGGGAGAATAAATATTACTTGTATTTGTTCAGACTTTTTTCGTTATGCCACAAATCCAACTAAATTTACTTAGTTTAGATACTATTCAGAAAAAAATGTCAGTCATAATCATATAGGTAATGATGACTGGCTTTTATGTCATTAACATTACATGACCTCAAATTGAATTAGGATGCTGTAAGTCAATACTCTATACAGGTTCACTGGCTATTTGTAGTTCATTTACACTCACAGTGTTTACGTAATCTTAACCAAGCAACCCACATTGAATATAGCAGTAAATATCGCTCTGCTGCTTTTGAATGGGAATAAATAGATACAGCTTAATAGATCTAACATATAATGAAAATGGGCTGCAATCTATAATGCAACCTGCTGAAAATTCAATAAAAGCTCGGATATTGACTGACTCTTCAAATTGGTTGTTAGCAACTAATTGGAGACCTTCCCTGACCAATATACATTACTTATTTAAAAAAAATAAAGAGCAAAAGAGCTGATAAAATTTCAAAAGGCAACTGTTCCTTGGTCACAAAGCAGGGCAATTAAATTGAAAAGGTTAATTTTGAGCACATGATCAATAAGTTTAACGAACAAATCAATGGAAAGAACTAAAAGATAATAAATGTAAATTTTATTAATATCTTTGTTTATGAGTAGAAAAGTCTATGAAGCAACAAAGGGGTGGCAACTGGGCAAGTTGTTTCTTCTATTAAATATGTAAACTGATAAGCTGAGGACCAGGTTTTGGGTCTTCTTCATGCCCTGAGAAGAATATGTCTTCTAGATTAAAGGGATGAGTTCATATCTTAGTTATCAATCTCACTAATTCATATTTTTGTGTGAATTGTTTATCTTCTCTGAGCCACACTATCTTCATTTGTAAAATGAGACTGTTAAGATCTACACAATGGGGTGACTTCGTGATTAAGTCCTATCACTTAATGAATATGAAATAGCTTCTGAATCAGTGTTACTTCTCTACCTGTGATTCTTTTATAGCCATGTCATTTCGCTCACATTTTATTCATTTAATTCTGTGGGGGAGTTGGGATGTGATCCAATTCTATATTTTCAGACATCACAATATACAGTAAAAAATTTTCACCAGCCACCTTTCCTTTCTGGCCCCTTCCCATGATTACTCAGACCTGAGAATGTGCAGGTTGAGCCAACTTAATCAGGTCCCACACAGGGCTGCACCAAAGCAGGGCATGAGTCTTACCCACACCTATGAAACAGATTCAAAGTCAGGGTCAAAGTCAGAACTAGTCAGAGTTGAGGAAGGAGACAAAGATCACAGAACAAAACTGACTGTGTCCTGGGGCAGTTTTACAGTTGGATGGCCACTGCCCCAGATGGCTTTTGTATAAATAAACTGGCATTGTTTGGAAGGCTTAGGAGGGGTTTAACTACCTAAACTTATTCTGCAGGCCAGGAAGATGAGAGGTAGTTTTGTCCTGAAAACAGGATGCCCAGCATATGTCTTCCTTCTAATTACCTATTTTGTCCTACACTATACACTAAAATTATAAAAATCTGGAAAAAAATCCCACTAGAACAAATTACTAACAGGGACAAATAGGCAGTGGTTTGTTCTGATACATATCTGAACCATCATGTATACTCTGTGTAATCTATATAAGTCCATACTTATATGCTGTTCCCTCTGCCTGCTGTGTTGCTTTTCCCTTCTTCCTTTTCTCTACCAGATAAACCACTATTTATTCTTTGAGATTCAGCTCTGATCACTTTTCACAATAAGCCTATCTTAATAGTGTTTTCATTCTCAAATCTTTTATGGTATCTGGCATACTGTGCTCAATGCATATTTGGTGAAACAATAATTGTACAGTTTGCAAAATGAACGACAGAAGAGAAAGATAGGCAAACTTTATTTAATTGTGTATTATTTATCAGCCTAGAGAATAAAATAAAGTAATGCTTTGGGAATGATAAAATTATTTTAAAATTCATAATTTGGTGAACCTTACAAAATTGAGATAGTTTCCAATAAGCCTGCTATGTAAGTAAAACTAAAAAATAGATAATAAATGACATTTGTACTTATAGTACTTTATCATTTAGAAAACACTCTATATTTTCTCATGAAATATGTAACAGTAGCTAGCTCTATGAATGGCTAGTATTTTTCTGACCAGTGATCATCTGATCATATTAGCTGAACTCATGTCACATTGGTATAATGTCTAATTGAGTGGGGTCAGAGCATACAGATAAGGGAAATGAGGAGGTTGGGGAAATAAACTTATCGGGAAGAATGAATAAGGTAGAGAGCGCAATTGAGTAAAACAGTACGTTCTATCTCTAAAGGCAAGAGAAACAAAAGTAAAACTGAGCTATTGAGACTTCGACACAGCAAAGGAAGCAGTCGACAAAACTAAAAAACAACCTACAGAATAGGAGAAGCTATTTGCAAATGACATAACAGATTAAGGGCTAGTATCCAAGATCTATGAAGAACTTCTCAAACTCGACACCCAAAAAACAAATAATCCAGTCAAGAAATGGGCTGAAGACATGAACAGACAACTCTCCAAAAAAGAATGACTAACAGACACATGAAAAAATGCTCCACATCACTTGCCATCAGAGAAGTGCAAATCCAAACCACAATGAGATATTTCATTATACCAATTAGAATGGCCAAAATTAATAAGACAGAGAACAACATATGTTGGCAAAGATGTGGAGAAAGGGGAACACTCTTACACTGTTGGTGGAAATGCAAGCTGCTACAGCCACTCTAGAAAACAGTATGGAGATTCCTCAATAATAGAGTTACCCTATGACCTCGCAATTTCACTACAGGGTACTTATCACAAAGATACAGATGTAGTAAGAAGAAGGGGCACATGCACCCCAATGTTCATAGCAGCAATGTCCACAATAGCCAAAATGTGGAAGGAGCCAGGATGTCTTTCAACAGATGAATGGATAAAGAAGATGTAGTTCATGTATATAATGGAATGTTACTCAGCCATCAGAAAGGATGAATACCTACCATTTGCATTGACATGAATGGAACTGGAGAGGATATGCTAAGTGAAATAAGTCAAGCAGAGAAAGACAATTGTTATATGGTTTCACTAATATGTGGAATATAAGGAATAATGCAGAGGGCCATAGGGGAAGGGAGGGGAAAACTGAATGGGAAGAAATCAGAGAGAGAGACAAACCATAAAAGACTCTGGACTCCAGGAAACATCAAGGGTTGCAGAAGGGAGGGAGTGATAGGGTAACTGGGTTATGGGCATTAAGCAGGACACATGATCTGATGAGCACTGGGTGTTATATGCAATGAAGGAATCATTGAATACTACATCAAAAACTAATGATATACTGTATGTTGGCTAATTGAACTTAATAAAAAATAATTCCTCAAAAAGAAAGTAAATTCTGAACATCTGTCAAACAAGGAAAAATTGGAAACCCCAAGTAACTATTAGCAGGAGAAAAGCACAAGGCAGGAGGGCCAGGAGGGTGGGGAGCATGGCTGGATTGGAGCAGCAGAATCAGAGGGATTTTAGAGACTGGCAAACTGTGGTGAGGGTGCGAAGAGAGAGATTGTTTGGAATCAACTTTTTGGGATACCCTGAGAGTGACTGAGATGATATTTGTGGTCTTGCCCGGTCTTTTGAATTTGCTCACCTCTTTGAAATTGTTGAGGGTGATTAGAAAAGAGATCGAAATTATTTAAAAATCCTTTTTATTTGCTGTGCTGTTATTTCTTTCGATGCAGTTGTAAGATCAACCAGGACCACAAGTTAGTACTAGATTTATGTAGTTTCATATGATATAATAGAGAACATGCAGTATAGTGATTAAGAGGGTAGACTCTGGAGCAAGATTTCTTGGGCTCAATTCACAGCTCTGCTATTTTCTAACTGCAATCCTGGGCAAGTTATTGACCATCTCAATAAAATAAGGGTAATAATAGCATGCAGCTCATAAGAGTATCATTTGTAGCAAATTAGTCCTGGAAGATAGAATGCTAGAACAGTGCCTGCAGAATAATAGTTCCTGGAACATTGTCAACATTCAATAATACTTATGGTGAGGATGAGGATGAAGATACAGATAAAGCAAAGAACATTTATGTGGCTAGTATTTATAATCAGTTTATTTTACAAATGTATTTTGTATCTAGCATGTGCTAAGGTGTGAAGATAGGTAAGAAAACACTTATGAACTCAAAACTCTAGGGATCTCAGGAAAACACTAGGACATAAGATTTAGTCAATAAAGAACTTTCTATCAGAGGTTAAGTTAATGTAGACCTACTTCACATGTGTATAGAGCAGAGACCACCTAGATGGTTAACATGTTCCTTATACAAATTGAATCAAATTATCTTTAATCTCAAATGTACTTTCTCTAAGACAAGTTTTTCAGTTATTGTGGCTTCTGATAAATGACTTTAGTATATTGTAATTAAAAAGAGATCCGTAAAATACAAATACTAGACATGTATGAAGCAAAATTGATATTAAGTTGCAGAAAGTAAAGACCTGAGTTCATGTGGAATAGAGGGACTTCTCAACTCTACGCTGAGATGGGTCTCTGTGATTTTATCGGAGCAAGTTTAAACTCCTATTGGATCTAAGAAATAATTGCTGGTATGGTCATGGACTACTATACTTATTGTTTCTGATAATATATTGCTATATAGTATGGCCTTATAGTATAGGAGGCAGTAAAGAATGGTTTTCCAAAGTCTTTTCATCATTTGCTATTTTCTCCAGTTTGGGTATAAAGGAATTATAACAACCACTTAATGCTAAATAATAATTGGAGTATATTATAAATAATTATAATAATAAATGAAAACTTGTGCAAAATCTTTACATATGATTATAGTTTACTACTAGATATAAAATAGCTGAAATGGAAGATGGATCTTTTGCCAATAACGTGAATGGAAGTTTTTTTTTTAAGTGTGTGTTAGAGATGGGACTTTCTTCCTAATTAAGTATTAGAGGTTAAAAATTAAGAAGATAGGTTTAGATTTTATATTTAAGACCCCAAAAGAAATGCTCATTTGAGAAGACATGCTATTTATATAGAGTACTTTTATTAAGTCACATATTCAATTATCACTGATTATTTAATTTTTGACTAATTTAATGCTCTGAAAAATATCCTATCTTAATTTCATCTTAAAATGCAGCAAAATCATACCCTGTTGTTTCTGGCCCACAAATCTTCATTTGTCCTTCTTTTCCAGGTTTATTCCCTGCTGTCCTGAATCTTGCTTCTAATGCATTTATCACCACAAATGCAACATGCGGAGAAAAAGGACCTGAAATGTATTGCAAATTGGTAGAGCATGTCCCTGGGCAGCCCGTAAGGAACCCCCAATGTCGAATCTGCAATCAAAACAGCAGCAATCCATACCGTATGTATTTTAATATGTATTTGCATGGCACTGGCTAAGATCTGCAATTGATAGATTTTGAGTTGAAGGAGATTCAAAGTCAAAGGGTTTGTGGTCTTCCGAATTCCTAGAACTTTTCTCCCACTGGGAGCTTTATACCCCTTCTCTATCATCGGACAAACATCGTTGGAATTCTTTATATGTACCAAGTACATTGCTTGAGGAGAGTTTTCTAGCTGAAGACCTGTGTCAGTCATTAGGTTTACTACCTCCGGGATAGTATCTGAGGATGTGGTTATTAATGCAGGCTTTAATCATTCATTAGTCACTTATGTGCCAGGTACTCCGGTGAAGATCCAACAGGAATAAGGTGTGGTCCCTCACTTCAACTAATGAAGAAATGGGCAAAAAGTAAAAAGTAAACAATCAGTATAGGGGCCTGAAGGAGAGAGAGAAGTGTCACAAATTCAGTCCTGGTGCAAATGAAGGCTTGCCAAAAGAAGGGATATTTAAGCTGAGATCCAAGGACAAGTACTAGCTGGGCAGAGAGTGAGAAGAGAAGAAGAAATGCCAAGAAGAGAGTTCAGAATAAGACAGAAAAACTTACTTGCTCAGGGAACTACAAATATTTAGGAATGGCTAGAACTAAAAGCATCAAAAGGCAGAATGTAGAGATAAGTCTTGTGGAGAGGCTGGAGCCATATTATCGTGGTTCTTAAATACCACAAGAGGAGTGTTTTAAGGGCAGGTGTCATACAAAACCCTCTTGCTGGCTTCTGTGAACTACATGGATATCTCAGATTCATTTATGTATTTATTCGGCAAACATTTGAACACCTGCTACTAGCTATGCGTTGTATTGAAGCATAATGGTAAATCATACATAGCCCCAGACTTAAGAGACTTGGGAAATAGGAGAAGCAGAAAAGTAAATTGAGTGTTAAGGGAACATGAGAGAGATTGTTTAACTATTCCTGTGAGAAAGTGGTCCATGTACTGAAAAAATAAGAGTAAGATGAAAAGTATAAAAGGAAAAGCATGCACAAGTCTTGGAGATATGGAACAGCAGGATACATTCAGTTAATTATGAGTAATTTGATTTAACAGGTAAAGAATTTATATGGAGAAGGGGAGGATGGTGTGCAAGAATTCTAGAGACAGAGGTTGATTGAGAGATACACATTGAGAAGTTATACTGGGGAGGTTAATAATGTAAATACTTAATGTCAATGAGGTGAGTTATAATGGGTATGAAACTTCACAAGTATATTGTTTTAAAATTTGCTTAGTTTCCTTCTCTTTTTAAATTATAAAACTTATAAAGGAAGTTTTCTCTCACAATCTACATTTTTTTTTATCTCAAAAGAAAGTTGGAAGGCATTGTGCATTCTTAATTGGAACTGGTTAAGGGAGAAATGTGCAGTTACTTCTCTATTGTGTAATTTAGAGATGCTAAAATATTATTTTATTTGGAGAATTGGGACTTTTGTGATTAAAATTGGTGGTCTTGTGCATCACAGAATGTTAAAAAAAAGAAAAATGATGGCGACCATCACAACCGTTCCTTGCCTTTTAATGACTCTGGTTATTTCTATGACGTAGATTATTATGATATGGGCATAGGAGTGGGGAGTGGGGAGTGGTGGAACACATCTTACCTGTTTGCTTATTTTTGTATAGAAAAATAAGGAAAAAGGACCTAGGTCAAAGCCCTGTGGAAACATCAAAAGCTAAGGGAGGTAGGTTAAGTGGAATCTGGAAAGGCAATAAAGGGGAACAGAATCCAAGGAAGGAAATCAGAAGATTCAGGTACCATGCATGTGAGGAAGGAAAGAATTTTCAGGAAGAATGAGTACTCCTCAATGTTAGCTGCTTCCAAGAACTTGAGTAAGAAAAGTGTAAGATAGATTTTCCTTGATTTTGACAATATGAAATCCATTGGTAACCTTGTTAAAGCAGTCAGTGAATTTATGGTGGCAAAAGTCACACCACAGAGTTGATAAATGAGTGGTAAAGAGGAAAGAAAGGATTATAGGAATATTCCCTCAAATGTCCTTGATGTGAAAGAGAATGGAGGACTTCGACAGAGGTATATGTGGTATATTGAAGGTTTTCAAAGTCAGGAGGCATTTGAGCAAGTTTCAGTGCCGAAAGGAGAGGCCAGGAAAGTTGAGGATAAAGTTGAGGATAAAAGTGGGGGTGTAGTCCTCTAGAGGTGAAAAACAGGTGAGTCGCTAAACAGGTGGAAAGCCTTAAATTAGAAGACACGTATCTTTTTAACTGATCAAATCAAAAAGAGGGAAGATGAGTAGAGACAGATGGAAGGAAGTATTTAGGAGGGAATTCTTAATGCTCTTGGTTTTCTCATTAACATATGTGTCTGGGTCTCTTCTGTTAAGGAAAGAAGTAAAATTTTGATTAACTGCTTTCAGGGAATAGGAGAATTGCTGGGCCATAATGAGAATAATGTAAGAGTTCCATATGGGGTAAAATGGAAGAATCACATGTTTGTACTGACCCTCATGGAGTTTTACAGAGAAAGTGGAATGGAAGGATAAGGTGGCAAGAAAATGGAAGTAAAGGCCAGAAGATAAGTGAATTGGTGGATTATGAGATTTAGGTTCATTAGGGAAGAAAATGAAGCCTGATGAAAATTGCCATTGGTTTAGTCTGGTAGCCTTGATGATTTCATGAGGAATGTGAGAAAGCCCAGAGGCATGGAAATGGTGGGGACGAGGTGGGGAGTGGTGGGCAGGTGATTGGGAATGTATGAATGTGTGTTTAGGATAGGCTGAGCAGAGAGGGAGAGTTAAAGTATGTAAAATTGTATATACATGTATATATATATGTGTGTATATGTGTATGCATATAAATATAAACACACATATTTGCATTTGTAGTTCCTGCCTGTAAGTACAATGTTAAAACAGATAAGGTTTGGATATAGAAAGCAATTAAACAAATATTTGAAACTGTAAACTCAGGGCTTATATACCTAGTGGTACATATAATAAGTGATGCAGAATTTCTGAGGAGGAAAACTAGTGGGAACTGAAGAATCAAGAAAAATTTCCAAGAAGGTGGGCAGACTTCGTTGGGCTTTAAAAAGCCTAATTGCCTGGGATTCGAGGGAAAGGTACTCCAGGAAAAGGAGAAAAACAAGAAACTATGTACAGTCATGGAGACAGAATAGAAGGAAGATGCAAAGATTGGGGTAGAAAATAATTGAATGGGGACTCTTGGTTGGAAAAATGGATGAGATGCATTTGCCAAACTGAGTCCAAGAGCTACCCTGTCACTTCCACCTTCAGCCTCTTGTGTCTCAGTGGAAGATATCTGTATTTAGGCAAGCCCATCCCAAAGCTTTATATTGGGACAAAAGTAAACAATATTTTAGTAACTAAGCAAGATGCAAAGGAGGTATTTTTTGTATTTCCTCATTTTTACTTACCTGAAGTATTGTTTAAAGTTATCATAGTCTGGATTTACTTTGTGTGATTAATTTTAAACTACCAACTTCATTACATTTCAAAGTCCTGTTTTGGAACTAGAAATTTAGAAAGAACAATACCCTATAAGAATAAACATCTAGCAATAAATTATATGAATATGTTTTAGGAAAAGTTGAAGCAATAGATGATAACGTTTTTCAAATTCATTGAACAGCTAGAATAAATCTGGCAGGCCTGTACTCATTTAGCATAAAAAAGAAAAGGAAGCTTGAACTTCCTGTTAATAGATTGTGCTTCCCAATTAAAAACTAGCAGTTTGAAAGATTTACCTCATCTATGATTCCCTCACCAATTTTCTGATGCAGTTAGCCCTTAGATTGACTTGTGTAGCTATCCCTGTTGAGGATGTTATAACTTTCTATCTCATTCTAAATAAGGGAAGTATGCCAACAATTAATCGGTATTTGCAAATTAATTATGATTTAACTTTCATAATGGGGATTATGATTAATTGTTGATTCATCTCCCAGTCCTCATTTTGCGACTAATTCTCATATCAATTTGACCTGAGGTGGCAGATATCAAAATTTCCAATTAGATAGCTTCTCTCAGAATTACCTAAGAGCCACAAATTTGATTTGGAAATGTGGTTTTGTATGTGTTTTTCAATCACATATTAAACCCAGTCTGTAAAGAAGATTCCGGAGGATGTTTGGGGAATGTTTGCTGTGATATTTATTTTTCTTCAGAAGCAATGCCAGAAATATTTCACTTATGATTCTGACTTCTAATGTGCCAATTTCAGCACCCACTGATACCACAAGGGCATTTATTTGATATTTGGTTTTGCTTATGGTATTTGCTGTCATTATAAAGACCTGACACCTTTCTTAGCTTCAACAGAACAAGTGCCAATTATTAAATACATTCAGCAGCTTTATTTTTCAGTAATGAGATAGGATGCCTCATCTCAGTGGATTGCAAATGTGAGAAGACTTGATCCAAAACAAAATCTATCCAGTTGTTTAGCTGAACTAAATAATTTATCATTAAAAATGGAATATTTTTGTCCTGTCCTATGCCCTCATATTCCCATAAGTAACTCAAGGACATAAGCCTCTATCTTTTTAATTAAACAAGTCATAACAGGCTATCAAAATAAAACTAATATAGTCAAAATATTTGCTCTAAAAATGGCAGATTTAGTGAATACTCAATTTTGAATAAAAATTTTTCCTTTGAAGATGATTTCACTTTATTATGAAATTCCTATTGCAATGAGGACTTCATTTTGCTTGGTTTTGTTGTTCTTTTCAAATTTTTTATTAAATGCATTTCAGCTCTAATTAAGTTTCAGAACAGTATACATTTTGAACAGATGTATGATTTATTTTATGTATATGCATAATGGTTAGAATATTAATAGCTGTAATGTTCTTCTGGTAACCATTGCTAGTTTAGAGTTCTCATCCAAGGTATGTTTACTGGTGGTCCATGGAAAAATGAGAAAGTGAGAAATTCTGAATTTTTAATGATAACAAAATGAACACATTTTAAAGAACTGTTCTTCATTTTCAAATTATGGTTCTTTAAAACTTTTGTTTGTTTCAATTGTTCATTATTTGATGAAATAATAATGATGGTATATTAAATGACAGTAAAGTAGACTGGAGGTTACTGTGACTTGCATCAATAAAGAGCCGGAACTCATATCAGTTCCACAAATCTCTCTCACATACATTTTTTAAATTTATTTTTTTTCTGAAAATTAACCTGGGTATCACTGGTGTGGAGTACGGTTTTGTTATCCCTATTTCAAAACTTGCACACAAAATTTAAATGAGTTGCCATGGTTAAATACCAAATGGTGCGGCCAGGGGGACTATCTAGCTCCTCGTACTCCAGCTCTTCATATTCCAGCTCTCATACTTTTTTCATCACCGTTATCATCCGAGTACATATCTACATTACTACGTCGTGTAGGTAAATGGAGGGTCCATGACTGCTCCTTGTAGTGATATGGTTTGCTCATTATTTGAAGTATCCATTCCATTTACAAGAAAGATTGTGTCTTAATCTAAAAGGTTACTCTTGGGCCATTTATTGGAAACATCTCCCTAGAGAACTAGTGTTAAAAAGTTCTCAAGATCCATGTTTTGTTGGTAGGACAGAATTTCATGTGCTATTCTCTCTCTGCTTGCCATTATTGTCCAGACTCCACCATTGAGTTAGTGATGATGGGGATGGGCAAATGGTAGGTGGGAGGTTTGGAGTATCTTTCATTTTATATGTGTATATGTATATATACGTGTGTGTGTGTGTGTGTGTGTATTTAAAGATTTATTTATGAGAGAGAGCACAAAAATGTGAGCAGGGGGAGGGGCCAAGGGAGAGGAGATAGAGGACTTCAAGCAGGCTCCTGGCTGAACATGGAGCCCCATGTGGGGCTTGATCTCACAGCCCTGAGATCATGACCTGAGCCAAGACCAAGAGTTGAATGCTCAACCGACTGAACCACCCAGGCACCCTATCTTTCATTATATTTTTTAGATAGTGGTTGAAAGTTGGCCAGTTAAGGACTGATTGCAAAAAGTCTCATAGGCTGGATTTGACAGCATTTTATATTAAACCCAGATAACCCTGGACTGCCCAGGTCTTGGTAATAATGAATGTGTCATCAGGGTAAATCTTCAAGTACCTTTCAACCACAATCCAGGATTTTGTTTTTGTTCACAAAGTGGATGGCATTCTAGACCTGCCTCAGACAGTGGAGTTTTTGCTTCTCTGAATGACTGACACATTCATTAGATCTCAGTATTATTTCTTCACACTTAATTTCTGTAGTAATCTTTAAAGTTGCCTATTTGAATTGATGACCAGAGTGTTGAGCACTTCTTCTCTTACTGCCAAACTATTGAGGCATTTCATGCTACCTTAGAGAGTGCTGTGAAAAAGTTGGTATTAAATTAATTCTGTTGAAGATATAAATTGCTCTTTATATTATTTTGATGTTTGATATTCACATGATGATGCTTTCAACTTAGTTTTACTTTTTTTTCTTTAAAGAAATAGCTATAAATTCATTATATGATTTTTTTTTGTCCTTTCACATATTGCTGCCTATTCAAAAGAGAGACACCCGATTACAAATGCTATTGATGGAAAGAACACTTGGTGGCAGAGTCCCAGTATTAAGAATGGAATTGAATACCACTATGTGACAATTACACTGGATTTACAGCAGGTATAGTGCCTCTTTGTTGTTGTTTTTAAATCATTTTCCACTTTTAAAGTTATATCTTGGATTTACTATTTGTTTAGTTAGTAGTTCTTGGGTGAGAGGATGGTTTTCTTATTGCCCTCTGTTTTCTTAATATGAGGAACAAAGGGGCCTCTTCCTTTAGGATCTTGTTATTTAGAAATAGTTGGCATTTATTTCTAAAGCACAATGAAAATGAGTTCCCATGAAGAGTTTAGAACTGAATTAGGAGCTGATTCTGTTTTGACTAATGAGAGTGAATGATGAAAATATAGATCAACAAAATTTTACATAAAGAAAATATATTGGTGCCATTTTTAACTTTTAAAATAACACAGTGCTCCTGCTCTGCTCGTGGTGTGTGAACTGAAAGGTTCTTGGATAACAGGGCTCTTGAGTAAATTGCCTCTCATTACTGAGAGTTGAACAAGCTGTGACAGTTGATTCTTAAATTAAACTTGGGCCACTAAACGAGGTAACAAGCCTTGTAGTTGTACAAAATTGGTGTTGAAATTATTAGAGTTTGTGTGGCAGAGGCCTGGGTGCCTTCTACATTTAATTTCTTTCTTCTTTCCAATCACAATATACAGGCCAGGCTGAAGTTATTAATCAAGAATTACCATCACCCCAAATTATTTAGGTTTGAAAATTGGATGGAATCTGGTAAAATGTTCCCATATTTTGCTGTTATTCTAAATACAAAAGCTAATTGAATTGACCAAAGGCTGAGACTGGGGACGTTTAACTTGGATGACTTCTGTAACTTAGCCTGTTTCTCCTTCCTGAAATCAGTGTAGGAAAGGCTCTCAGCCACTCCTCCCATGCCCAGTGGAGTCAGAGAAGCAAGGCATTTGGGGTCACTGAAGGCGGAATGGCCAAGATAGTTAGTGACAGATACTGTGTACACACTAGATGTCAAGATTCCATTGGTGGTCATAGTGGAGAGAGGTGCCAGTCAATGGGCTTAGTCACATTACCAGGGGACCAGATAGGCACCAACCATTTCACATATGGATGCTATTTGTCATCACCAGGAGTACAATCTCCCACCATCCCCTAGAGTTTGGGCCCATTTTTTGCCAGGGTAGACACACTCAGAAACTACAAATTGCTGGCTGGTGACTGTCACAGGAGACCCTCCTCTCCATCTAGGACAACTCAGGACCTTAGCAAGGTGACAGCAGGAGCTCAGGGCTGCAGCTAAATTGTCATCTGGCATGGATTCATGTCTACTCATTCTAACAGTTGAATGTCAGCTTTGAGTTAATGGCCTTTCTCAGGAAGCCTGAGTACTATCAGGGAATAGCAGGGTAAACTACAACACTGATCAATCATGCATTAGGTCAATGAAGACTTGTGCATGAATACCCTCAGGATCCTATCCTCGAAATGCACTTCATCCCTCTTCTGATAAAGACAGCTTGGCCCTTTATCAGTCACCATGCTTCTCCTTGTTTGTATGGTTATTGAAAGTCAGCCTCGCCAGTCAAAAGTAAGTCTGTTGTCTGTTGCCTTGTGTCATCTTCTGGGATAGGGAATTAATAAATAGCGATGGTCAATTTCTCTAGTTAACTCTTGACTTATTCTTTAAATTGTACATGGAGCAAGAGTCAACTATTAATATAATTTACTCAAATCACTTATATTACTCTTTGATCTCAACCATAGTAGTATATATTTATTAAACATAACAGCACTTTTTCTTCTAATTTAAAAGTGATTGGTCCAATTAGAAGTTTTTGTTAAATCATTTCTATCCACATACCTATTATTTTTAAAGCTTTTTTCTTCTTTTTTTTAAAAATTTCTTATTTAAATTCAATTTAATTAACATAACCTGTAATACTAGTTTCGTACATAGAATTTAGTGATTCATAAGTTGCATACAGCAGACAGTGCTCATTCAAGTGTCCTCCTTAATGCCTCTCACGCAGTTCCTCCATTCCCCCACCTACCTCCCCTCTAGCAACCCTCAGTTTGTTTCCTATGATTAAGAGTCTCATGATTTGCCACCTTCTCTGTTTTCATCTTATTTTTTTCTTCCCTTCCCCTATATTCATCAGTTTTATTTCTTAAATTCCACATGAGTGAAATCATATGGTATTTGTCTTTCTCTGACTGACTTATTTCACTTAATATAATACCCTCTAGTTCAATTCATGTCATGGCAAATGGCAAAATTGCATTCTTTTTGATGGTTGAGTAATATTCCAACACACACACACACACACACACACACACACACAAACACACACTCCATGTCTTCTTTACCCACTCATATGTTGATGGATCTCTGGGCTCTTTCCATATTTTGTCTATTGTGGATAATGCTGCTATAATATTGGGGTGCATGTGCTCCTTCAAATCATTATGTTTGTATCCTTTGGATATATACCCAATAGTACAATTGCTGGGTCATAGGATAGCTCTAATTTTAACATCTTGAGGAACCTCCATACTGTTTTCTCTAGTGGCTATACCAGTTTGCATTCCCATCAACTGTGCAAGAGGGTTCTCCTTTCTTCACATCCCTGCCAACATTTGTTGTTTCCTAACTTGTTAATTTTAACCATTCTGACAGGTGTGAGGTGATTCCTCATTGTGGTTTTGATTTGTATTCCCCTGATGATGAGTGATGTCGAGCATATTTTCATGTGTCTATTGTCCATTTGTATGTCTTCTTTGGAGAACTGTTAATGTCTTCTGCCCATTTCTTGGCTGGATTTTGTTGTTGTTGTTGTTCTTTTGGGTGTTGAGTTTGCTAAGTTCATTATAGATTTTAATGTTCATTAAGCATTAAATTTTGGGTGTTGAGTTTGCTAAGTTCATTAAAGATTTTATTTAGTATAGATACAGGACACTAGCCCTGTATCTGATAAGACATTTGGAAATTTCTTCTCCCATTCCATAGCTTGCCTTTTAGTATTGTTTACTGTTTCCTTTGCTGTGCAGAGGTTTATCTTGTTGAAGTCTCAATAGTTAATTTTTGCTCTTGTTTCTCTTGCCTTTGGAGATGTGTCTAGCAAGAAGTTGCTGCTGCCAAGGTCACAGAGGTTGCTACCTGTGTTCTCCTCTAGGATTTTGATGGTTTCCTGTCTCGCATTTAGATCTTTCATCTATTTTGAGTATATTTTTGTGCATGGTATAAGGAAATGGTCCAGTTTCATTTGTCTGCATGTGACTGTCCAATTTTCCCAACACCATTTGTTGAAATGACTGTCTTTTTTCAATTGGATATTCTTTCTTGCTTTGTTGAAAATGAGTTGACCATAGAGTTGAGGGTCCATTTCTAACTTCTCTATTCTGTTCCATTGATCTATGTGTCTGTTTTTGTGCCAGTACCATACTGTCTTGATGACTACAGCTTTTGGGGGGGGTTGTTTTTTGTTTTTTCACCCCCATTGGCTATCCTATTTATTTATTTGTTTGTTTGTGGTGTTTTTTTTGTTGTTGTTGTTAAATTTTTTTGCTGTTATGTTAGTCACCATACAGTACCTTATTAGTTTTTGATGTAGTGTTCCATGATTCATTGTTTGGGTATAACACCCAGTACTCCATGCAATCCATGCCCTCCTTAATACCCATCACCAGGCTCACCCATCCCTCCAGCCCCCTCCCTTTTAAAACTCTCCGTTTGTTTCCCGGAGTCCATAGTCTCTCATGGTTCGTTTCCCACTCTGATTTCTACCCCTTCATTTTTCCCTTCTCCTAATGTCCTCCATGGTATTCCTTATGTTTCACAAATAAGGGAAATCATATGATAGTTGACTTTCTCTGTTTGACTTATTTCACTTAGCATGATCTCCTCCAGTCCCATCCAAGTTGATGCAAAAGTTGTAATGCACCTTAAAGTCTGGAATGGTGATTCCTCTAGCTTTGGTTTTCTTTTTCAACATTGCTTTGGCTATTTGGGGTCTATTCTGGTTCTATACCAGATTTACCTGAACTGGGATCTGAAGACTAACTTAAGGAGCTCAAAATAATTTTTGGTATATAATGTTATGGGGTCTATACATTGTTTGGATTCTAGAAATACCACACTATGATCTCTTGGCTTCTATGAGAGAGTACAACCAACATCTGTTTTGTTGTGAAACAAGAGACTAGAACTTTCATTTTCTAGTATATTTTACTAGTATATTTTAGTATGCCACTAAAATGCCTCTAAATTTAGTATGCCTCTAACTTCTGTCTTTTCCACCTACATCATGAAGGATTAATAGGTTATTCAGCATAAAATGAGCTATTACTCTGCCAGGAGTCAAGGACAGCAGTTTTATAATGAATAGGTAAATATCACTAAATGTTTGTCATTGATTCAGCAAGAGGTTTTGCCATTCCTTAGTTCTTCTTTTCATTTTGAGCTGTGTTATTTCAGCCAGTGTCAGTTTTATTTGTGTTATATATACTTGGTTTCTCTGTAAAATACTTTCATTTTATTTAATTTTTAATATTCATTCATCCATTCATTCATTCATTTAAATTCAAGTTAGTTAACATACAGTTTTGTACTGGTTTCAGAGGAAAATTAAGTGATTCATCACTTACATATAACAACCAGTGGTCATCCCAACAAGTGCCGTCCTTAATGCCCATCATCCATTTAGTGCATACTCCCCATCCTCGTCTCCTCCCACAACACTCATTTGTTCTCTATAGTTAAACATCTCTTATGGTTTGCCTCCCTCTCTGTATTTATCTCATTTTATTTTTCTTCTCTTCCCCATGTTCATTTGTTTTGTTTCTTAAATTCCACATATGAGTGAAATCATAAGATATTTGTATTTCTCTGAGTGACTTATTTCCCTTAACATAATACACTCTAGTTCCAACCATGTTGTTGCAAATGTGAAGATTTCATCCTTTTTGATGGCCCAGTAATATTCCACTATATGTATATCACACATATGCTTTATCTATTCATCAGTCCATGGACATTTGGGCTTTTTCCATAATTTCGTTTTTGTTGATAGTGCTTCTGTGAACACTGGGGGGCATGTACCCCTTCAAATCAACATTTTTATATCGTTTGGGTATATACCCAGTAGTACAATTAATTGCTGGGGCATAGGGTAGCTCTATTTTTAACTTTTTTTTTAAGATTTTATTTATTTATTTTTCAGAGAGAGAGAGAGAGAGAGCACAAGCAGCAGAGTGGCAGGCAGAGGCAGAGGGAGAAGCAGGCTCCTTGCCGAGCAAGGAGCCTGATACAGGACTTGTTCCCAGGACTCTGGGATCATGACCTGAGCCGAAGGCAGCTGCTAAACCAACTGAGCCACCCAGGCATCCCTATTTTTAACTTTTTGAGGAACCTCTATACTGTTTTCTAGAGCGGCTGAATTTCTAGAGTGGCTGAAAGTGAATACACTTTGCATTCCCGTCAACAGTGTGAGAGGGTTCCCCTTTCTCCACATCCTTGCCAATAACTGTTGTTTTCTGAGTTTTGATTTTTAGCCATCTGACTATCAAGTGAGGTGGTATCTCATTGTGATTTTGATTTGTGTTTCCCCAGTGATGAATGATGGTGAGCATTTTTTCATGTGTCTCTTAGTCATTTGTATGTCCTCTTTGGAGAAATGTCTGTTTGTGTCTTCTGCCCATTTCTTCACTGGACTATTTATTTTTGGGAAGTTGATTTTGATGAGTTCTTTACAGATTCTGGATGCCAGCCCTTATCTGATATAACATCTTCAAATATCTTCTCCCATTCCATAGGTTGCCTTTTAGTTCTGTTGTTTGTTTTCTCCACCGTGTGGAAGCATTTTATCTTGATGAAGTCCTAATAGTTCATTTTTTCTTTTATTTCCCTTGCCTCTGGAGATATATCTAGTGAGAAGTTGCTGTACCTGAGGTCACAGAAGTTGCTGCCTGTGTTCTCTTCTAGGATTTTGATGGTTTCCTGTCTCACATTTAGGTCTTTCATCCATTTCAAATTTATTTTGGGGTATGGTGTAAGAAATTAGTCCAGTTTCATTCTTCTGCGTGTGGCTGTTCAGTTTTCCCAAAAATCTTTGTTGAAGAAACTGTCTTTTTTCAATTGGATAGTCTTTCCTGCTTTTTGGAAGATTAGTTGACCATATTGTTGAGCGTCCATTTCTGGGTTCTTTATTCTGTTCCACTAATCTATGTGTCTGTTTTTGTGCCAGTACCATACTGTCTTGATGATTACAGCTTTGTAATACAGCTTGAAGTCTGGGATTGCAATATCTCTCACTTTGCTTTTCTTTTTCAAGATTGCTTTGGATATTTGGGGTCTTTTGTGGTTCCAAATTTAAGGATTGTTTGTTCTAGTTCTGTGAAAAATATTGGTGTTATTTTGATTGAGATTGCATTGAATATGTAGATTGCTTTGGGTACTATAGACATTTTAGCAATATTTGTTCTTCCAATCCATGAACATGGAATGCTTTTCCATTTCCTTGTGTCCTCTTCAATTTCTTTCATAAGTGTTCTATAGTTTTCAGAGTACAAATCTTTCCTCTTTGATTAGGTTTATTCCTAGGTATCTTATGGGTTTTGGTGCAATTATAAATGGGATCATTTTATGAAAATGAAGTTGTTTCATTTCTGTTTCTGCCATTTCATTATTGGTGTATAGAAATGCAACAGATTTCTGTACATTACTTTTATATCCTGCAACTTTGCTGAATTAATATATCAGTTATAGTTTTGGTGGAGTCTCTCAGATTTTCTACACAGAATATCCTGTTGTCTGCAAAAAGTGAAAGTTTGACTTCTTCCTTGCTGGTTTGGATGCCTTTTATTTCTTTTTGCCGTCTGTTTGCTGAGGCTAAGACTTTCAGTACTATGTTGAACAATAGTGGTGAAAGCGGACATCCCTGTCATGTTCCTGACCTTAGGGGAAAAGCTCTCAGTTTTTCCTCATTGAGGATGATATTCGCTGTGGGTCTTTTATATATGGCCTTTATGATGGTGAGGTATGTTCCTTCTGTCCCTATTTTCTTGTGGTTTTTATTAAGAAAGTATGCTGTATTCTGTCGAGTATTTTTTATGCATCTATTGAGAGGATCATATGGTTCTTATTCTTTTATTAATGTGGCGTATCATATTAATTGATTTGCATATATTGAACCACCCCTGCAACCCAGGAATAACCCATTTGATCATGGTGAATAATACTTTTAATATCCTGTTGAAATTGATTAGCCAGTATCTTGAGAAATTTTGCATTGGTGTTCATCAGGGATATTGATTTGTAATTATCCTTTTTAGTGGGGTCTTTAGTTTTGGAATCAAGGTAATGCTAGCCTCATAGAATGGGTTTGAGACTTTTCCTTCCATTTCTGTTTTTTGGAACAGTTTCAGAAGAATAGGTATTAATTCTTCTTTAAATGTTGTTAGAATTTCCCTGGGAAACTATGCAGCCCTGGACTCTCTGGTTGGGGGATTTTTGATTACTGATTCAATTTCTTTGCTGGTTATGGATCTGTTCAGATTTTCTATTCCATCCTATTTTGGTTGTAGTAGTTTATATGTTTCTAGGAATTTGTCCATTTCTTCTAAATTGCCCTGTTTGTTACAATATAATTGTTCATAATATTCCCCTCTAATTGTTTGTATTTCTGTGGTATTGGTTGTGATCTCTCCTCTTTCATTCATGATTTTATTTGGGCCCTTTCTCTTTTCTTTTCGATAAGTCTGGCAGGGATTTACCAACTTTGTTAATTCTTTCAAAGAACCAGCTCCTAGTTTTGTTAATCTGTTATACTATTGTTGTTTTTTTTAATTTCTATATCATTTATTTTTTCTCTAATCTTAATTATTTCCCTTCTTCTGCTGGTTTTAGGCTTTATTTGCTGTCCTTTTTCCAGCTCCTTTAGGTGTAAGCTTAGGTCATCCATTTGAGACTTTTCTTGCTTCTCGAGGAAGGCCTGTGTTGCTATGTATGTCCCTCCTATCACTACTTATTTGCATCTCAAAGGTATTGGACTATCCTGTTTTCATTTTCATTTGCTTCCATATATTTTTTTAATTTATTCTTTACTTTCTTAGTTGACCCATTCATTCTTCAGTAGGGTGTTCTTTAACCTCCATGTATCTGTGGTCTTTCCAAAGTTTTTCTTGTAGTTGACTTCAAGTTTCACAGCATTATGGTCTGAAAATATGCATGGTATGATCACAGTCTTTTTGTACTGATTGGGACCTTATTTGTAACCCAGTATGTGATTTTTCTGGAGAATGTTCCATGTGTACTCAAAAAAAAACATGTATTTTGCTGCTTTAGGATAAAATGCTCTGACTATATTTGTTAAGTCCATCTAATGTAGTGTGCTTTCAAAAACCATTGTTTCCTTATTGATCTTTTACTTAGATGATTTTCCATTGCTGTGAATGGGGTGTTAAAGTCCCCTAATATTATTATAGTATTATTTATGGGTTTCTTTAAGTTTGTTATTAGTAGAGTTAGATATTTTGAAGTTCCCAAGTTGGGGGCATAAGTATTTACAATTGTTAGATCTTCTTGTTGGATAGACCCCTTTATTATGATATAGTACTCTTCTTCATCTCTTATTACAGTCTTTGGTTTAAAATCTAGTTTGTCTGATATAAATATGGCTACTCCAGCTTTTTTTATGATGTCCATTAACATGATAGATGGTTCTCCACTCCCTCACTTTGTTTTTGTTTTTTGTTTTTTGTTTTTAAAGATTTTATTTATTTGACACACAGAGAGAGATCACAAGTAGGCAGAGAGGAAGGCAGAGAGATAGAGAGGAGGAAGCAGGCTCCCTGCTGAGCAGGGAGCCCGATGCGGGCCTTGATCCCAGGACCCTGAGATCATGACCTGAGCCGAAGGCAGAGGCTTTAACCCACTGAGCCACCCAGGCGCCCTCCACTCCCTCACTTTGAATTGGACTTATCTTTGTCTCTAAAATGCATCTCTTGTAAGCAGCATATCAATGGTCTTGTGTGTTTAATCCATCCTGATACCTGATGTCTTTTAATTGGAGCATTTAGTTCATTTACATTCAGAGTAATTATTGGTAGATATTAATTTAGTGCCATTGTATTACCTAAGTTGCTGTTCCTGTAGATTGTCTCTGTTCCTTTCTAGTCTTTGTTGTTTTAGGCCTCTCTTTCCTGCTCAGAGTCCCTTCTAATATTTCTTGCAGAACTGGTTAAGTGTTCACAAACTCCTTTAGTTTTTCTTGTCTTAGAAACTCTTTATCTCTCCTTCCATTCTGCATGACAGACTTGCTGGATGAAGTATTCTTGGCTACATAGTTTTCCCATTTAGCAAATCATGCCACATCCTTTTGGCCTGCCATTTTCCTGTGGACAAGACTGCTGCTAACCTTATGTTTGTACCCTAATAGGTTAAGGGTCTTTTGTCCCTTTCTGCTTTCAGAATAATCCCTTTATCTTTGTATTTTGCAAGTTTCACTATGATATGTCTTGGTTTTGGCCTGTTTGTGCCTATTTTTGAGGGGAGTTCTCTGGGTCTCTTGGACTTGAGTGCCTGTTTCCTTCTCCAGATTAGGGATGTTCGCAGCTATGATTTGTGCAAATAGACCTTCTGCTTCTTTTTCTCCACTCTTCTTCTTCTGGAACTCCTATGATATGGATATTATTGTACTTTGTGGAATTGCTGAGTTCCCTAAGTTTATATTCATGATCTAACAGTTTTCTTTCCTTCTTTTTTATGTGTCATTATTTTCCATAATCTTATCTCTTATATCACCTATTTGTTCTTCTGCTCCTTCCATCCTCATTGTGATTATATCCAGTCGATTTTGCATCTCACTTATAGCATTTTGTATTTCAGGTTGACTAGTTTTTACATCTTTTATCTCTACAGCCAGGGTTTATCTAGGCCTTACTATGTTTTTTTCAATCCCACCTAGTATTCTTATGACTATTATTCTAAATTCTTGTTCAGATATATTGCTTACATCTCTTTTGAGCAAATCCCTGACTGTGAGAATTCCTCCATCTTGTCATTATGTATACCTAAGTTTCTGGCTTTTGTGTGCTGTGAAAGCTTATTATGTTTCCTGCTCCTGTAGTAATACTATTTTAAGAAGGGATCCTACACTGTCCAGGGCCTGGCACTTTGGGAAGTGTGTCTGGTGTATGCTGTGTGCACTCTGCTATTGTGTTTTGGCTGCTCTTTCCCATAGTCAGTCCTCTGCAGAATTCCTCCTTCCTTGAAATGGGGAGTGTTTAGACCTTTAGCTATGTGTGCTTTGATTTGTTTGCTATGATAAGCCAGGTTAAAAAAAAAAACAAAAAAAAAACCCTGATCTGAAAAAAGAAAAAGGAACCAAAAAAGCGAACAGACAAGCAAAAAACTGTAAGTTTGATTCTAGAGAAAAAGAAAGAAGGAAAAAATAAAATAAAAAAAGGAAGCATGATCCAAAAAAGGAGAAAAAGAAACAAACCAACAAATGAGCAAGAAACTATAAGCTGGATTCCAAAGGGAAAAAAATATAATTAAAAAGAATGAAATACAAAATACCAATAAAAAGCAGGCAATCTAACAAACTATATTTCCATCAAAACTGAAGCTGATGCTTTGGAGCATCAGTAGACTTGGTACATTCAGGGGTGACTGTGTTGGTCTTCTGGGGACGAGGCCTGCTGGAGAGGTTCATAGTCAGACCTGCCCTGGTAAATATGCCCTTGCCAGGCATTGGGGGAGGGGTTGGTATAGTGATGCCAGCCTCCCCTGGAGGTGCTATATTTCTCTCTGAATTCCAGCCATGCTCGTGGGCTAAGGGGTAGTGGTGGTGGTGGAAGATGGCATCACCCTGACCTCTCATTGCCGGAGAGGGGAACTCCTGGCCAGGGAGGGGAACTTGCAATGATCGGTGCTCAGGAGACACACAGAAAAGCAAACAATCTTCTCTCCCATGTTCCAGGCTTTTGTCAGGTCCCTGCCCTCAAACTGTCTGTGCCCATGTTATTGCCTCATCCAGTGCCCCAGTTCTCCTATGTTTTCTCTCTGAATGGTGCCTGGGATTCCAAACAACAAATCTTAAGGGACCTATCAAGGTGTGGACACACTCCCCTCCCCTAGCAATGCACCAGGCACTGTTTTGTCCCAGAAAAGCAGTCGTGTGGTCACTCAGGTGCCTCATCTATGGTGATGCACAGAGAAAAGCTGCAACTAGGTTACCTGCGTTTTGCATGCACCTCTGTCGCCTGCTATAGAACTGTCACTCAATGCCACCTGGCAGGTCTTTTGTCCTTAGGCAAAATACCCTCCTCCAAATATACTCAAGTAAAGGGAACATTATCTGCCTGTGTGACCCAGGGGATCCCCACACCATGTGTCTTGCAGGAACCCTATGTGCTGCTCTCTCTCCCACTTTCTCCCTCTATCCCTGACTTCTCTCCAAGAAAATGGCTCCTTCCTCACCCCCACGGCACTGCAGCTTTTCTCTTCCCCAATTCACATCCCTGAACCTCACATCTGCCACATTCTTTCCCTCTAGTTGTGCAGATTGTGTTCTTAATCTTCAGATCAGTTTCCTAGTTGTTCAAAATGATTCGGTGCTGATTTGGCTGGGTCTGGAGGATGAGGCAAGCCCAGGGTCCCCCTACTACTATGCTGTCTTAAGCTGACCAAGAACACTTAATAAAATTACTATTTTTAAAATAAACAGCCATCATTGAATTTCCTTGATCAAATCTTTATAGATTACACTGGGAAATTCCTTTCACCTTTTAACATTCTAGATGAGCACTAAAAAAAAAAATAATAGCAATTTATTGAGAAGATAGTGACTACATATTATATATGTATAGATTGTTTTCAGATTTTTATTACTGAGGGATTATTAACTTTCTCCAATTCTGTTATTTACTCACAGCCTATTTTGAGCAAATGATTTAATTATGCTGTGCCCCAATTTCTAGATTAGCATAATAAATATTACAATATCATGGCAAGAAATTTGAAATGATAATAATAGCCAAATAGCAGTTTTGTGTATTGTGAGATCCTGGTATCAGCATAAACTTGAAGAGAAACTTAGCTCCCCAATTTGTATGCAAAAATCCACATGATGGCAAAGAAAAAATACAGTAATTTAGAAGACAGTAGTGGGGACTTGAAGTTTAATAGGATATCCAAAGTATCCCCTTTTAGCTCCTTCCCAACCAGATTTTTCCATAATATATGTTATATCTGATCTCAGTTTATGACTTAAAAAAAAAATTGGCCATTTTCTCTCCCCTTGATTTATTTTGGAAGAAAGCTGATTGGCGGCAAGTGGGGTCAGACACAGAGGGGCACCTTTTTGATAGACTTTGTTAACACAAAGTGAGGTCATTTTCATTCCTGGGTAATCCAGTTATGTCATGAAATTAGTTATGCCTATGTGTAGAACTCTCCTTCACTTGAAAAAACAATTCACTTCTCTTTCCGGTCTATTCCCCCAAAACTAAAACTGCATTTGTCAAGAAAGATTGTCTTACAGCTACAGAGATCTTGACCTAAATATTTTACTCATTTACTTTATAGAGACATATTTATTGAGTTAGATTAACAGTGTTAAATGAGGTTTGGAAGGAGTTTGAATTAGTATTTCTATGCAAATAGTGTACTTTTAGAATCCATGCAAGTAGAATAGAAACATTTTCTCTAAACTATTAATGAAATGATTAAATACTTTTGTAACAATAAAGCATGAAATATATTGAGGTATTTAAATACTTTCAATTTTTTCATATATTCACTATTTGTTGTTAAACGTAAGAAGGATGGGGGGTGCCTGGTGGCTCAGTCAGTTAAGCAGCCAACTCTTGATTTTGGCTCAGGTAATGATCTCAGGGTCCTGGGATTGAGCCCTGATACAGGGCTCCTCCAACTCCCTGCTCAGTAGGGAGTTTGTCAAAGATTCTTCTCCTCCCCTGCTCATGCTATTTCTCTCTCTCTAAAATAAAAATAAATCTTTAAAAAAAAGAAACATAATCAGGATTATCAGATTTTCAATCTCAAAGGAAGATCGTTATTCTTTCATTGCATATTTTTTCCTGACACTCTTCTTACTCATTCCTGTTAAAAGAATCTGTTGTTCTGTAGCTTAGAAACATTAGCTCTGCCTGTTAAAACATGCAAAAAAGAAAAAGTGATGAAGATACAGTTCATAGTTCATTATTCAGGAGGTTGAAAGGAGTGGAAATGATATACATTTAATATCTCTTTATCTAAATAAACAAAGGAAACATACACGTGTAACACCTTAAAAAAATACAAGATTTAAATAGTGTTGGTTGAAATTGCTTCTATTCAACACAGTCTATTTGATTGAAGGGTTTCCTCCTGGAGACAAATCTCTACAAAGGCATTACCCCATGGGGTGGTCATCATATGTTTATTTACCACTGTGCAAACCCACTCCATTCTGAGTCCTTGAAGGCAGAGGTTTCTGTTTATTCCCTCATGGAGCTTGGCATTTTGCAAGAACTCAGGAGATTTGATGGAGAATTGTCCATGGCTGCTCTTCAAATCACTGAAGTTTTTTCTTAGTAGTGTTTGGGTCACTGCTAACTTGATGAATACAAAACTAACTATAGAGGAGATTATAATCTATATATTCACGATGTCCTACATGGATACATCTTATTTAGTATAACAGAATATAATTAAAATCACTGTTCTTTACCTACTTCAGTTTTTTTTTCTTTTAAAATCATTCATTCAATGTCACAAGTAGGATCTATGGTTAATTAGAAAATGTATTCTTCCTCTAAATAAATTTATGCTGGGCGCCTGGGTGGCTCAGTGGATTAAACCCTCTGCCTTCGGCTCAGGTCATGATCTCAGGGTCCTGGGATCGAGGCCCGCATCGGACTCTCTGCTCAGCAGGGAGCCTGCTTCCTCCTCTCTCCCTGCCTACTTGTGATCTCTCCCTCTCTGTCAAATAAAAAAAAAATCTTAAATAAATTTATGCTGACCTTTTAATCATTAATGAAGGTGACAACTAGCTTTAGTGTCTATATTGTGTAGAACATTAGTTCTGATTGTCTCTCCTTTAGTCTACATTCAACACTGCAGTCACATTGATCTTATTAGTGCAAAATCAGATTATATTACTCCTTCCATTAAAGCCTCTAATGGCTTTCTATCCCACCCAGTGGGAAAAGCATAATGACTCATGAGGATTTATGGGATCCTTACTTCACCCCATTTCATCTCTGGACTCATCTCCCCTCTTCAGTTGCCCTGCTGGTGTTCTATCATGTCTTAAGAGTCTCTTTGTACTTGTTCCTGCCTCAGGGCCTTTGCACTTACTGATTCTCTGTCTGGAATAATTTTCCCCAATTTACATTTAACCTTTTCCCTCAATTCCTTTGGGTTATTATTCAGGTGCCACCTTCTTAGTGAGAACCTCCCTGATAATACTATTTAAAATTGCAAACTCCTCTCCTCTTCCTAACCCACTTCCTTGCTGTATTTTTTCAGTCTAATTTAGTATGTACTTGTTACTATTTATGTTTAATGTTGTTTGCCTCACCTTCCTAAATACAATTTTCATAGGAATGGATATATTTGTCTTTTTTTAATTGCCATGGTCTAAGCACTTAGACTAGTGCCTAGCATATGAGGCATTCAATAAATTTATGCTAAATGAATAAAGGATTAATTGAGTGAACAGTGCAAAACAACCCATGAGGTAAGAATCTCATTAAAGCTTAAAATTAGGGTGCCTGGGTGGCTCAGTGGGTTAAAGCCTCTGCCTTCGTCTCAGGTCATGATCTCAGGGTCATGGGATCGAGGCCCACATCGGGCTCCCTCCTCAGTGGGTTGCCTGCTTCCTTCTCTCTCTGCCTGCCTCTCTGCCTACTTGTGATCTCTCTCTCTGTGTCAAATAAATAAATAAAATCTTTAATAAAACTTAAAATTAAACAAAGGTAATCTCATTGTGATGTTATGATAAAATATGCTATATATTTTTAATTTGTGAATTTTTCATTAAGTCTCAAGCTGAATAACACCAAGTAAATTTTCTCACTAATTCTTTCTCATATTCTAAACTTCAGTCATATTTGTCATCCTTTCTGACTTTACCATGTTTATAGCTTTATGTAAGAAAAACAGGTTTTAATCAATTCAACTCTTCTGTTGTAACAGAAAAGTCCAGGACTATAATTACCTGAATTGATATTTTATTATTTCTTAGTGAAAAAGAAAAAGTTGTTTTAAAAAGGGGGGGGGGAACCTACCATGATGCCATGTAAATAAGGGAATAGACATAGAATATATGTATTTTGATATAAAATGCTGACAAAATAAATTCTAGCAACATCATGGTAATGGGAACTTTTTGGAGATACAGATCCTATTTCAGGTAGTCTCAAGTTGACTGCCCTGGAAAATGATTCTTGAAATTAGGGAAAACAGAAATAATAATGCATAAGGAAGATATCTGTTAAAAATCTGTGGGAAAAGATCTGTTAAAAATTTAAAATCATATTAATTCTGTTATGGAAAGTCTAAACAGAAACGCCTAAAATAGCCTGAATGTGGGCAGTTTTTCACAGCTGTCTGATGGCTTCCACACATAAAAAAACTGCATTTCATCATGTTGGTCTATATTGTGTATTCTCTCATTTTATTCTCAGAGTCTAAGTTTTTACTTTATATACATATATATATGTTTTTACTTTATAAATATATATAAAGTCTATTTGATGTCTTTTACATACATATACTTTATATATAAATATATAATATGTTAAAAATTATATATATCATTATGCTTATATATGTTTACATATTACATACACATATATTTTATTTTTTTAGAGATTGGCTACATATTTAAGTTATATGATAGCATGTGTGTTTTAGTTCATAGATAATATGTATTCTCAATATGACCTCGAGTCTCTAAAATACAAAAATGGCAGGAAGGATGAGATGGGGCTAAGGAGAAAGGAGTAGATATAATTGTGCTCATGCTCCATTTCCTGACATACCACTTATCAGTTCATTTGCCTTTGGTAAATTGCCCCATATTTATGATCCTCAATTTGGTCACATGTAGAATGAGCTAATAGTACCACTTCTTTCTGAAGAACAGTGTTAAAAGGATAAAGTGATGTAATGTAGGCAAATAGTCTAGCACACTGCTGCATATTACATTACTTGACATTCAGTATATTAGATCCTGGATGTCTACTGGAAGTAACACTGGGGTGCCTGGGTGCCTCAGTCAGTTAAGCATCTGTCTTTAGCTCAGGTCATGATCTCAGGGTCCTGGGATGGAGCCCCACTTAGGACTCTCTGGCTCAGCCTGCTTCTCCCTCTCCCTCTCTCACCCCCCCCCCCTGCTTGTGAACACTGTCTCTCTCTGTCTCTCTGTCAAATAAATAAATAAATAAATAAATAAATAAAATCTTAACAAAAAAGAAGTAATGTTAAGCAGAGAACAAATGGGCTGGAATTATAATGGGAGTGATATAAGAAAGTAAAATGAAGGATAGTTGGAAGGAAGCAGTTTAATTACTGAGATAAAGTTTCACTTGGCATATTAACTTAAGAAAAGTATTGTATTTAAAAACAGTAATTTATGAAAATTAATATTTATATATAGAAATAATAAAAAGTGTCATTTGGACATTGAAACTCTTTTATGACTTTCTGTACTATTTTGTTTGATTATATCCTCTTGATATTTGAATATTTAATCATTAAGAAGTCATCTTATTCATTACTAGTATGCTCTTTACTTAAAAGCTTTTTCTGTCTGGTGTTATTTTACTTATATCAACTTCAATTTGTTATTTGTGGGATTTAAAAATATGTTTATAAAAAAATCTTTTGATTCATTCCAACTTTGCTGCCACCTTTCCATTTTAGGTACGGTTTTCTTGTAAACAGTATGTAGATGAGTTTTGACGTTTTACCTAGTCTGACAATGTCTTTTTTTTTTTTTAAGATTTATTTATTTATTTATTTGATGGAGTGAGAGAGAGAGAGATCACAAGTAGGCAGAGAGGCAGGCAGAGAGAAAGGTGGGGAAGCAGGCTCCCTGTTGAGCAGAGAACCCGATGCGGGACTTGATACCAGAACCCTGAGATCATGACCTGAGCCGAAGGCAGAGGTTTAACCCACTGAGCCACCCAGGCACCCGAGTCTGACAATGTCTTTTAAAAACATTTATTTTCCATGTATATGTATGTGTCTAACATGTTTATCAAAGTGAAGCATGTACACAAAAGAGTTGAGAAATCCTAAGTGTAAAGCTTGGTGTATTTCCACAAAGTGAGTCTACTTAAGTACTGCCTAGATCAAGATAACCAGCAACGCATACGCTACCCTCATGCTTTCTGTAAGTCCTTCTTTCCCCTCTTCCCCTTAAGATGATGAGTGTTCTAAGTTCTATTCAACAGTGATGCCATTTGATCCCAGGGGTTTTTTCTGTAGATAGGGTGTTAGTTATAGATCAATAACTTTAATACATCAAAAACCTCTTCAGAGTTTTCTTATTTTCTCTTTTTAGTTGAGTTGAGCTTTTCAATAAATTCATCTGTTTCCCCATATTTTCAAATATATTGGGATGAAGTTGTGAACGAAATACTGTTATTATTTTTTCAATGTATACATGATCTTTAGTAATGCCCTTTTTCCTAATTCAAGACATTGTTTTGCAAACTTTTTTGTCCTTGACAGCTTTAATAGGTTTTTATAATTTTATTGGTCTTTTCAAGTAGTCAATTTTTAATTATTGCATGGAATATTGCACCAAATTCTGCTTTAATGTATCTTTTTTAACTTCTAATTTTTTTTTATTTTAGATAACTTTTTTCTATCTTCTTGAGTAAGTTTCTAAATTATCGATATTTTAGCCTTTCTTTTTTCCAAATATTTTTATTTAAGGGTACGTATTTGCCCATGCACATGATTTTAGTTGTATAAGATTCATAATGTTGCATTTTTCATTATCATGGATTTAAAAATATTTTCAATTTCCATTGTCATTTCTTCTGTGACTCGTGGGTTATTTAGAAGTAAAGTGCTTCATTTCCCAACTATTGAATGTTTTTCTAATTTTTTTGTTTTTGTGTCTTTTTTTCTCAATTTTACCATGGTCATTATAGTTTCAGTTCTTTTTTTTTTAAGATTTTATTTATTTATTTGACACAGAGAGAGAGATTACAAGTAGGCAGAGAGGCAGGCAGAGAGAGAGGAGAGAGGAGGAAGCAGACTCCCTGCCGAGGAGAGAGCCCAATGCGGGCCTCGATCCCAGGACCCTGGGATCATGACCTGAGCCGAAGGCAGAGGCTTTAACCCACTGAGCCACCCAGGCGCCCTAGTTTCAGTTCTTTGAGACTCAGTTTTTTGAGCCTTGTTTTCATCTAGCATATATGGTCAGTAGTTTTGCATGGTTGGGAAGAATGTGGATTCTGTAGTTGTTGGCTGCAGTGTTATAAATACATCAGTGAGTTATGTATGTCTTTGTAAATATGTATTGAGACTGTTTTGTTAGAAGCATACAAACTTAGGATGGGAGCTGTGTTAATCCTTTCCCATATTATTGCTAGCAATAGTTCTATCCTTAAGGTTTACTTTTGTAGCTTCAGTAGCTTCCGTTCTGTTAGTGTTAGCATAATATAGTTTTTCCATCCCTCTTGATATCTTTGTATTTAAGGAGTATCTTTTGTGAGCGTGATGTAGTTGCATTGTTTATTTAACCAGTTAGACAATCATTGTCTTTAAATTGGATATTTAATTTATTTATGTTTAATGTTACTACTGCTATTTGGGTTCAAGTGCCATATTGGGTTCAAAGTGCCATATTTTTCCTGGTTGTCTTATCTTTTGTTAACTTTTTTTGTGCCTTCTCTTCTTTTGAATATTAAAGATTTCCCCCATCTAATCATCCTATTTCTCCTTTCATTAACTTGTATTCCATGTAATCTTTATTACTGATTACCACAAATATTATATATATAATATGATACATTAGAACTTGCTGTAAATTGGTATGTTCATCACTTCCCAGACAGGGCAAGACTTTGTAACACCTTACCTCCCTACTACCCCATCCCTTATCAAGGCAGATTTTGTACTATTGTGTTAATTCTATGTATATATTAAGCTCCATAAGAAATAAATGTTACTGACATAACAGATAGTTTTCATTTAATTTTGAACATGTTTAAGTTTCTCTGTTTCTCCATTTGCTCTTAATGTACTTCCTTCTAAGGTCATTGCTCTTCTGTTTTTTTGTTTTGTTTGTTTTTTTGTTTTTTTTTTTAATGGAAGAGTTTGCTGGTGACAAATTGTTTCAGGTTTTTTTCCCCTGAAAGCCTTTATTTTTCCTTTATTTTTTTTTCCTATTCTGTGTGCGTGTGTGTGTGTGTGTGTGTGTGTGTGTGTTTAAGATTTCATTTATTTATTTGACAGAGAGACACAATGGGGGAAAGGGAGAAGGAGAAGCATGCTCCCCACTGAGCAGGGAGCCCAATGTGGGGCTCAATCCTAGGACCCTGGGATCAGGACAGAAGCCAAAGGCTGATGCTTAACTGACTGAGCTACCCAGGTGCCCCATTCCTATTCTTTGTTACAAATAAAATTTTTATTTGAAAATTATTTTCTTTAAGCCCTTGAAAGACTTCATTCCATTATTGTTGGGCTTTCATAATTTTTGTTGTGAAGTCGTTTAAATTCTTATTACTTCACCTTTCAAAGAAAGGTGTCTTTTTCCTTTATCTCCTTTGAAGATTTCATTTCTTTGACTCTGAGGTTCAGGAACTGACCACAGTGTCTAGGAATATGAATACCAGTTGGGATTCAAAAACTTTTGAGTTCTGTGGATTGATGCCTTTCCTTGGTTTGGGAAAATTCCTAGCCAATATTTCTTCACAAGTTGTTACTATCTACTTTCCCTCTCCTATCTCTGAAACTCCAATTGTAAATGTTAAACTTTACATCATGTCCATTACGTATTCTAGGCTTTAAGTTCCTTTTTCTTTTTTTCTTCCCCTTCCTTTAAGGCTTCTTTATACATCTTCTGGTAACCTTTTTTCAGTATACTTGTTCTTTCTTCTGTTGGATCTAATCTATTAAACTCTAAACCCTAAATTTGCTAAATTCTGAATTTCAGTAACTCTATTTTTCAGTCCTGGAATTTCCATTTGATACATTAAAAAATAAACTTCAAACAACTTCTTCATTTATTCATCAGGAAGACATTAATCAGAGTTATTTTTAATTATATGTGTGATAACCACATGTGAAACATCTGTGAGTTTGTTGCTATTGTCTTTTTCTTCCTTCTTGGTTTATTGATTCATGGAAAAATTGCTAGTTTTTTTTTTAAATAATTAAATAATGAACACTGTGTCTGAAAACCTGTAAAAGGTCTCTTCAGTGGATTTACTTTTATTCTGGCAAGAGTTAGAATAGAGCCATTTTGCCTTGATTCAATCAGATAATGCTTTGTGCTTTGATCAAGGATTCTGATGGCTGTTTCTGGTTTAACCTTATTTCTACAGGTAGCCCTTCAGGGGTCCCAGCAGACAGTCTTCTTGGCTGACTCTGAACTCCAAATTTTGTCTTCTCAACTCTATGAGATTTCCCAATTATCTGCATTTGGGAAATTCTAGCATTTCCCAAATTGGGAGATATTAGCATTTCACTTCTTACGAATTCATTTTTGCATGGTATTTATCTTCTGGCTCTTTCACCACTTTATTTGGTAGATCTCTTAAAGGCAAAAACTAAGCAGAAAGTAGGAATCATTTTTTCTATGGCTCATAACCCTTCACATTCTAGCTTCACACTTTTCTTTTTTTTTTTAAAGATTTTATTTATTTATTTGACACAGAGAGAGAGATCAGATCACAAGTAGGCAGAGAGGCAGACAGAGAGAGAGGAGGAAGCAGGCTCCCTGCTGAGCAGAGAGCCCGATGCGGGCCTCCATCCCAGGACCCTGAGATCATGACCTGAGCCGAAGGCAGAGGCTTTAACCCACTGAGCCACCCAGGCGCCCTTCACATTTTTCTATGGCTCGTGAATTCATAGTGAACTCCAGTGTTCATCTGAACTCCAGTGTTCATCTTCTCAGCCCGTGAGATTGATGAAAACCCTACAGTGTAGCTTTGCCTATAAGTTTCTATTCACCTTTCAGTAAATCAGTGAATACCATGAAAAGAAAATGGCCAGCTCATTCTGATGTGTATGTTTTTAATCAAGTCTAACTGCTTTTGTTGCTCTCTGATGACTTCAAAAAACTGTTTTTGGTATTTTACTCAGCATTTATAGTGCTTCTCTTTGAGAGAAAATAGAAAATTTGTCTCTGTTTTATTCATGAATTTAAAAACAAAAATCAGTGTATTATCTAATAAGAATTCTTTTTTGTTTGTGAATTTAAGCAACAGTCTCAGTTATTGCTTTAATATTAAAATATACTAATTATTGGGGTATTTTGATGGATTATAAAAAAAAAGTAAGAAATAACATTTAAGATTGGGATCATCTTGGAAAATCTGAGATGCATGAATTTGTCAACTAAAGTAGTCCTAAACAAAGTAGGTACAATCCCAAGCAAAAAGCACCATGACCCTTATGGAATCTATCCTAAAAAATATATAAATAAAATAATTTAACAATGCATTTGAAAGATGTTAATTGAATGACTGCTCCTTGACAGTCACTGTTTTTAGCTAGGACATCTGACCATGAAGGAAACAGAAATCCTTGTTTTTCAGGATTTTACATTCTAATTTGGGGGGAGTGCTCTGGTGGTTTCCTGGGGTGAGAGGAGAGACATGGAAAATTAGGTATATAATGAGGTACAATAGTGAAAGTATATATTAGGTACAATAGTGAAAGTGTTATAGAAAAAACAGAACAGGATAATACAATAGAAAGTGATAAAAGTAGCTACTTTGTGTGTTCTGTCTATGCATTTCTCAGAATGTGATATTTGAGCTGAGAATTGAATAACAAAAAGTGCCAGTCATGGAAAAAGCTGAGGGATATTTCAGGCAGGAATAAACTTGGTGTAGTGAGGAATGGAAAGAAGGCCTGTGTGGCTGGAACATAGTGACAAGAGCAAAAGTTATGAGATGATGTCCCCAAGGTATGCAGATTTAGTTAGTTCCTGTAGGGAGCAGTCAGTCCTGATAATGAGTTAGATTTAATTCCAAGTATAATAGGAGACCTACAATGAGATTTAAGTCAGGAGTAACACGATTTCATTTATTTTGATAGAAATATTATTCTGCCTGGTAAATGGAGGATGATTGCAGTGAAACAAGTGGGAATCGATGTGGCAGTTAGGAAAGCACTGAAGTACTCTAGCCAAGAGACAAAGGAGACTTGGACTCTGGTGGTGGTAGCAGAGAAGGACAGAAGTTGAAAATTGAGATTTACAGTAGAGGTTGATACTGCCAGAGTTGGTGGTGCATAGAGTAGGGCAGAGATGTTGATTCCTAGGACTCTGGCCTGAAGAAATGTATTTTACCAAGACTGTATGGACAGAAGGAGGAGCAAGATGGAGATGCTATGTAGTAAATAATGGCTCTTAACATGCTTTGTTTGAAATATACATTATCCCTCAAAGTGCAAACATTAAAGAGACAATTGGATTTATAAGTCTGGAGTTTAGTGGAGAGACCAGAAGTAGAGCTATGAATTTGGATATCACTGGCAAAGAAATTAAACACAACACTAAGGCCTTGTTTAAGATCACCTAGAAAGAAAGTGTAGAGTTAAAAGGATGTGCTAAACTTGAATCATGGGCACTTCAGATATAGAGGTGACTGGAATAGAGAAGAGAGGAAGGTAAAGTCAGAGAAGCCAAGATAAAATCTATCAAGAAAAAGGGAGTGATCAGCTGTAGTGGTGTGCTGCTGAGAGGGATGAGTTAAGGAACTTAGATATTGGAAATATCAGAATATAGGAAAAAACATTAAATTTCAATTTATGACAATCTTTTAAGAGATCCTTAATAAAAGGTGAATGGCTCCAAACACAGATTTAATTTGGAAACTCCCACCATAGCAACACCTATTAGTGTTCGGTTTATTTATTTAAATATGCACATATTGATATTATAATTTTTGAATTAAGGTAAAAGCTAATAAAACTGTACAGAAAAATAATTGTAGCATCCTTATTAGCCAGGTTGTGTCTGAATATTAAAAGTAATACATTCCCTGTCAAAATACCTCAGTTTTGTTTGCTTTTACAAGTATTTTAATGTGGCTTTTCAGCCATGTGTGCTTTCAGAAGGTTATGGTAGATTAATCTCATATTAGCTGAAACAATAAACTCAACTGAAGAAAAATCAGCCTCATAATATACTACAGTCAAGGAAATCAGTCCAAAACACTAATGAGCAGTTGCCTCTCTGCATTGGGTTATTATGATTATATTAATTAATAAGTCAGTTTGGGAAGCAAAGATGAATAATCTTCAAAATACAGAGTAAATACTTAATTTAGCTGTCTGCCTTCATAGAATTCACTTTTTTCTGTCCTAAAATCTTATAGTAGTGGGCTGGAATATGTGATTTTCCCTGCAATATTATTTAAATACAATTTCCAGTTTTGCTTCATCCTCCTCCTCACTGCCACCTCTCCTCAACTAATTCATTTCACATGATAAGCTTTTCCATTCATCAATGTTGAGAATAATTTATTTAATTAATAGTTCTGAAACTGTGGCAATCTTTATAAAATGAAATAGAAAAATCAAGAAATGAAGTAAGGAAGTAAAAAGATATTTTCCACTGATTTTAGAATACACTCAAGGTAATTAAACTAGCTACAAAATAGGTTCTAACCTAAGATTACCATTTACTTTATTTTATTATAGTATGTATAAATGAGGCTTCGCAGAATTTTTTTCATAAATTATATGACATCCGGATGTCTTGATTAGCATGCCTCCACTTGCCATTAAGGGACTTCAAGTAGCCCTGCCACCATTTTATATATGTAACTATATAAATATGGGTGGGTACCAGAAACAGAGGAGAAGATATTGAGTAGGTATGTGTCTTAGTTCATTTTGGGCTGCTATAACAAAAGGTCAAGACTGGGTTGCTTATAAACAACAGAAATTTATTTCTCACAGTTCTGGTGGCTGGAAGTCTGAGACTTCTCACTGTAACCTCATGGTAGAAGGGACTAGGGAGCTCTGTGGGGTCTCTTTTCTAAGGCACCAATTCTAATCATGTGGGTTCTGACTAGTTCATGGGACTTCATGAACTAATCACATCCAAACTCTCCACTTCATAATGCTAACATGGTGGGGATTAGGATTTCAGTGTATGAATTTGGTGGAGAGGTATGTCAGAATTTCCATCCTTTTGGGGCTGAATAATATTTCCTTGTTGTATATACCACATTTTCTTACAGGGACACTTGGGTTGCTTCCACATTTTGGGTATTGCAAATAAGGTTGCAATGAACATAGGTCTGTGAAAATCATTTGAGTCTCCACTTTTGTGTCTTTTGGGGTATATACCCAGAATTGGAATTGCTAGATCATACATGAATTCAATTTGTGATTTTTTTGAGGAACTGCTGTAATTTTCCATAGCAACTCACCATTTTACATTCCCGCCAACAGTGCATAAAGATTCCAATTTTTATGTACCCTCACCACCAATACTTGTTATTTTCCATCCCCCCTCTTTTTGGGGGGGTAGATGACATCCTAGTGGGTGTGAAGTGGTAATGGTTCAGGTTTTCTTTTATAATAACATAGACCATATGCTCTCAGAAAGAATAGCGGTAATGGGTGCCCATGTAAAATTTGAGAATCTAGAAACGTGACAGGTATAAGAATTACATTAAAGGAAGTTAAATCCTGAATAATTTTGCTCAGCTTGCTAAAATGACTCATCAACAAAAGGCCAGTGATAACTTAAAGAGTTAGGAAATAAACAGTTTTATTTATTATTTGTATAAATTATGGTTTTTATAGTATGTAGAACATAAGTATGTAGATCACTTGTGTCTAGAAATACAACACGGGTACTTTTGTCTCTAGGGAGTTAACTACTGGCACTTTTTGAAAATCTGTTTTGTCCTGAGCACTGGGCAAAATGTTTTACATGAATCACCTTATGGGTTTTTTTTTTAAACTCCATGAGAAAGATGCTATTACAGATGAGAACATTTTGTATCAAGGAGATTTAACAACTCGATCTGGCAAGTAATAGAGCCAGAGTCCAAATTCAGTTCTTCCTGATTTCAGAGCCTGCTGTCTATACTCCAAATAGACATTCATGCAACTTTACAAACTCCTTACCTGAACCTTGCAGTAATTAAAAGCATCAGGGTGTCTATATATAGTATACATTGGGATATGTAATGGTGTGTGTACATGCCAATAATTGTGATAATCTCACTAAAAACAAGAACACATAGAGTGTTGACTTTAAAAATGATACCTTCAAATTAAATTTATCATTTACCAAAAATATTACTAACCTCTGATATATATGTGTAGACATAACTTGAAATATTGAGTTGACTATTTAAATGTCTGTGTTTTTGGTCTTTTCAATGTTTTGGAGAGAGTTATTACATTATTAAATGCTCTTTATTGATCAGTTTAAGTACTTTGAATGAGTCATGCAGAATTTGTGGGTCTTTGATAAGAAAATTCTTTGGGCAATTAAAAATACAATAAAGTAAACATTCTTCCATAAGATTTGAGAAAGATCATCATTGGTCCAACTTGGTCAAAGTAATTTCCAAGTTTAGATTCTTATTTCTTCATTTTTTGTATGATTCATAGATTTTCCTAAGGAAAGGCTTTTAAACTTTTCTTTGGTAATTACAGTAAAAGTCTGCCTCAGTGTGTCCATGTCAACATAACTTTTATTTTTTAATTTTTTAAATTTAATTTTATTTTTTCAGTGTTCCAAGATTCATTGTTTATGCACCACACCCAGAGCTCCATACAATAGGTGCCCTTCTTAATACCCACCACCAGGCTCACCCATCCCCCACTCTTCTCCCCTCCAAAACCCTCAGTCTATTTCTCAGAGGCCACAGTCTCTCATCGTTCATCTCCCCCCACCCCGATTTCCCCCAATTCACTTTTTCTTTCCTTCTCCTAATGTCCTCCATGTTATTCCTTATGCTCTACAAGTAAGTGAAACTATATGATAATTGATTTTCTCTGCTTGACTTATTTCACCCAGCATAATCCCCTCCAGTCCCATCCACATTGTTGCAAAAGTTGGGTATTCATCATTTTGATGGCTGCATAATATTCCATTGTGTATATGGACCATATCTTCTTTATCCATTCGTCTGTTGAAAGGAATCTTGGCTCTTTCCACAGTTTGGCAATTGTGGACATTGCTGCTATGAACATTGGGGTGCATATGGCCCTTCTTTTCAATACACCTGTATTTTTGGGGTAAATACCCAGTAGTGCAATTGCAAGGTCATATGGTAGCTCTATTTTTAATTTTTTGAGGAATCTCCACACTGTTTTCCAAAGTGGTTGCACCAACTTGTATTCCCACCAACACTGTAGGAGGGTTCCCGTTTCCCCACATCCTCCCCGACACTTGTTGTTTCCTGTCCTGTTAATTTTGGCCATTCTAACTGGTGTAAGATGTCATCTCAGTGTGGTTTGTTTTTTGTTGTTTTTTTTTTTTTTAAGATTTTATTTATTTATTTGACAGGGAGAGAGAGAGAGATCATAAGTAGGCTGAGAGGTAGGCAGAGAGAGGAGGAAGCAGGCTCCCTGCCAAGCAGGGAGCCTGATGCGGGCCTCAATCCCAGGACCCTGAGATCATGACCTGAGCTGAAGGCAGAGGCTTTAACCCACTGAGCCACCCAGGCACCCTCAGTGTGGTTTTGATTTGAATTTCCCTGATGGCTAATGATGATGAACATTTTTTCATGTGTCTGCTAGCCATTTGTATGTCTTCATTGGAGAAGTGTCTTTATGTCTCTTGCCCATTTTTTGACATGAGTATATGTTTTTTGGATGTTGAGTTTGAGGAGTTCTTTATAGATCTTGGGTATCAGCCCTTTGTCTGTAGTGTCATTTGTGAATATCTTCTCCCATTCCGTGGGTTACCTCTTTGTTTTATTGACTGTTTCCTTTGTTGTGCAGAAGATTTTTATCTTGACAAAGTCCCAAAAGTTCATTTTCGCTTTCGTTTCCTTTGCCTTTGGAGAAGTGTCTTGAAAGAAGTTGCTGTGGCCCATGTTGAAGAGGTTACTGCTTATGTTCTCCTCTAGGATTTTGATGGATTTCTCATGTTGAAGTCTTTTATCCACTTTGAGTGTATCTTTGTGTGTGGTGTAAGAGAATGGTCGAGTTTCATTCTTCTATACATAGGTGTCCAATTTTCTGTATAACTGTTAAAGTACTTTATTACATAAAGACATTAAATAGAATTCCATACTCTAACTTTTACAAAAGAAACATTTCTGAACACATAGAAAATAAATGTAACATTTTAAAACAAGAAATTATACATTTCTTATATTGTTCTCAAATGTAGAAAATGAAAGTTAAGGTGCTAAAACAACTTGGGAAAAAATGAATGATTACTAACTTGTTTACTCTGTATGTCAAATATCTGGGTTTTTTCCAAGTCTTATATTTCAATCAAAATATTCATTAAAACATGGAACTTTGGTTTTTTGTTTGTTTGTTTGTTTGTTTTTAAAGATTTTATTTATTCATTTGACACAGAGAGAGATTACAAGTAGGCAGAGAGGCAGGCAGAGAGAGAGGAGGAAGCAGGCTCTCTGCCGAGCAGAGAGCCCGATGTAGTCCTCGATCCCAGGACCCTGGGATCATGACCTGAGCCGAAGGCAGCGGCTTTAACCCACTGAGCCACCCAGGCACCCAAAAACATGGAACTTTGACAAAATAATGTTTTATGCTTGAAATGAAACTTGTATTGGATGGTTGGATTAAAAGACATCATTTCATGTTATACTATTTAAGTGTAGAAATATATAAGAGTTCTTGGTAATTCCTTTACACAATATCATTATTTTTTGAACATCTGTGTGGTGACTGGCATACAATAGGTGCCAAATGAATAGCTATTGAATCGATGGACAGCTTTGCTGAATCTGCCTGTTTCTGAGCTTTCTTCTTTGTGTTGCTATGATATTACTTTCTTAATTATATTATTTCCTTTCTCTATAATAGCATTATGTAGATTATTCCTCACTCAGGAATAGCATAAATGGCTAATTCAACCTCCTAGACTTAACTTTTCAGTTAATAACTTTTCAGTAATCTAAATTTTATAAATAGTCAATAAAATTAGGATGGAATGTGTTACTTTTCCAGTAGGAGCCTGTTTTTTTAAAAGATTTAGTTTCAGCAAAAAACACTTGTAACTTGGGTGCTAAGTTTGAGAAGTTTTTATAGATTTTGGATACTAGCCCTTTATCTGATAAGACATTTGTAAATATCTTCTCCCATTCCATCAGGGTGCCTTTTGGTTTTGTTGACAGTTCCCTTGCTATGCAAAAGCTTTTTATCTTGACGAAGTCCCAATAGTTCATTTTTGCTTTGGTCTCTCTTGCCATAAGAGACACTGAACTGTAGGAAACAGACTGAGGGTTGCTGGAGGGGAGGTGGGTGAGAGGAGGGGTTCCTTGGGTGATGGGCGTTAAGGAGGGCACTTGATGGAATGAGCACAGGCCGTTATATGCAACTGATGAGTCACTAAATTCTACTGCTAAAACTAATAAAAAAAATTTGTATCTATTGATTACATAATTTGGGGATTCTTTCTTAAGAATACAGTTACAGTAGATGATATTATAAATTATAAAAATGAGACTCTTATGTAAAGGCCTAAATTTAGCTATATTGTCAGTTTTCTGAGAATGATCTTTGTACCTGTCAGAATACTGACCATATTGGCTAGCTTTAATTTCTTTGATTTTCATTAAAAAATCCAGTTCCAAAATAACTTGTGAATGACATTCTTCCATAAAAGTGGAATTCTTTGAACATCTTCTTTATCTCTTAAAATCATCACATTTTTCTATTTCCAATGTGGTTTAAAATGAGTATTTTTAAATTTAATTCTTAAAACATTTGGCTTTTCCATTGAACTTTCCTATTAATTTTCTTTTCATATGCATCTTGAGATTTTTACCCAGATTTCATAGCAAGTGTAGCTATATTTATCAATTCTTTTCTCATTAACTAATTTTTGAATAGAGATTATGCTTTATTATCTTATAAAAGTTTGTTAATAGCATTAATATTTGGATTTATTTCCTTTCATTTCTCTTCTGTATCCCCCACACCAACACCTAAACACACATACAAATAGACATGCATCTTTTAAGTTTTTATTTATATTCCAGTTAACATACAATGTAACATTAGTTTCAGGTGTACAATATAGTGATTCAGCACTTTCATATAACACCCAGTGCTCATCACAAGTGCGCTTCTTAATCCCCATCACCTATTTCTCCAACCCCCCTCCCTTAAGGGTCTGTTTCTTGGTTTACCTCTCTCTCTCTCTCTTTTTTTTCCCTCTTTGCTCATTTGTTTTTTTTTTCTTAAATTCTACATATGAGTAAAATCACATGGTATTTGTCCTCTGACTTATTTCGCTTAGCATTATCCTCTCTCGCTCCATCCATATTGCTGCAAACAGCAAGATTTCATTCTTTTTGTGGCTGAGTATTATTGTAGTTTATATATATGCCACATCTCCTTTATCCATTCATCAGTCAGTGGACATTTGGGCTCTTTCTATGGTTTGGCTATTGTTGATAATGCTTCTATAAACATTGAGATACATGTATCTCTTTGAATTAGTACTTTTTTATTCTTTGGTTAAATACCTAGTAGTACAATTGCTGGGTTGTAGGGTAGTTTCATTTTTAACTTTTTGAAGAAACTCCATACTGTTTTTTGGAGTGGTGGCACCAGTTTGCGTTTCCACCAACAGTGCAGGAGTGTTCCCCTCCCTCCACATCCTCACCAACACTTAATGTTTTTTGTGTTGTTGATTTTAGCCATTCTGATAGGTGTGAGGGGATATCCCATTGTAGTTTTGATTTGTATATCCCTGATGATGAGTGATGTTGGATATATTTTCATGTGTCGGTTGGCCATCTGTATGTCTTCTTTGGAAAAATGTCTATTCATGTCTTCTGCCCATTTGGTAATTGGATTATTTGGGTTTTGGGGGGGTATTGAATTTTATAAGTTCTTTATATATTCTGGATACTACACATGCATTTTAAATTGGTAACATACTATAGCTAAAGTTGTGTGTCCTTTCCAACTGTGTTTTGTTAACTTGATACTATATTATGAACATCTTCCTCATGTAATTGTATGGTCTTTGAGATTTAGTTATTTAAAAATTAAATCTCAGACATCTGGTCTCATAGATCATGTTCCTCATTCCAGACCTCCTTGGGGTTGTGGACGCCCTAAAATTCTAAGGTAAGATAAGGGAGACAGAACACCTAGCAGGATCTCAGGAAATGCCATCAACTTTATAGTACTTGCATATATCATAGGAGCAAGCAATGTGACCTTTCAAAACAAGGCATAAATCAATAATTAAATAAATTTAAAGATGTATTCAATTATTGTATTATTTACTATCCCTCTTCTTCATTCTCTATTCATTACAATAATCAAACCAAACCAAAAAATCCAAAATTAAACATGATGTTGGCTGGTGAATTATAAGGATTGATGGGAGTGAGGACTTTACCCTCAATTAGAAGATATTTATTGTCTAATCTATTTTTTTTTGTCTGTCTCTCTCTTTCAGTTAAAAGTTTCAAAATAGATCCTCTTGCACTTGATATGCAATGTTCTTTCCTTTTCAAGATTATATGAAAACTAACAACATATCTTATGTATCAGCTAGGAAATAGATGAAAGTATTGCTACTGATTATAATAACTAATATTTAATGAGTGCTTAACATGAGCTGGACATTGCTCTAGCACTTCACAGATACCATGTTTTGTAATCCTCACAACTTTGTGGTGGGGTGTATTATTATTTCCGTTGTCCTGGTGGGAAAAAAAATGAGGCATGGAAAGATTAGGAAACTGTCACAAGTTGCCAGAGCCCATTTATTGCTATACTGAGTCTTTCAACCAGCATCTCCACTAGAACATCTAATGTGGCATCCCATATTGTATAGCTCAGAACAGCAACCTCATGATTTCCCAGCCCTTAACATGCACTTTCTCAGTGAAGTACCATTCTTAATCCATTTATTGAAGTAAATAAATAAAAATAAATAAAAGTTCTGGGAATTACCTTGGATTATTTTCCCTTCATACCCCTTATTCAAGTTCTGCAAACCTGACCTACAAAATATATCTTGTATCTGACCATTTATTATCTGCACCTCTCCCACACTATTCTAAGCCACCATCATCTCTTACCAAGACTAGAATAGCCCCCTGCATTAGTCTCTTTGCTTTCACATCTCCTCTTCGTAGCCTAACTACCAAACAGAAGCCACAATAATCTTTTAAAAATATACATTGGATTTTTTCATCCCTCTGCTCAAAATCCTTCTGTGGCTTCCTGACATGCATAGACTAATGTGCATACTCCATGCCACATCCTGCAGAGCTTGCCTGACCTGGCCTTTTGTACTTCTCCAACATCGTAGCTAGTCACAATCTGTTGATCCTGTTTCATTCTAGCCACATAGTCCTTCTTGAGATGAACCAAATTCATCCTTACACCAGGCTCTCTATACTTGCCATTTCTTCTGCCTTCAATGCTCTTTCCCAGGATCTTGACATAGTTTCATCTCTCATGTCACCAAAGTCTCTGCAAGGTCACCCTCTTAGAAAACTGTTCCCTGATCACCATCTATTGTAGAAACATCTACCTAAAATTGTATTATTTATTCACTTACCTTGTTTGCTACAGTGGAGTCCTGGCAAGTGTTTAACAACTGGCTCTCCAGAAGGTAAAGATAAACAGCCATGATTTGTAGTGTTAGCCAATTTCCATGGTATAAAAACCCCCATTAGGACTGATTTCAATTTCCAATATGATGTCATATTGAACAAGGAATTGGGAAGAAATCCATACAATTGGCTTTTTTTAATTGAAATATACTTGATATATAACATTGTGAAAATTTGAGGTATACAACATGTTGACACATTTATATATTGTAATATGATTGCCACTTTAGTGATAATTAGCACCTCTATCACTTTATATAATTATCATCTCTTTTTAGTGGCTGGAATAATTTAATTCTAGTGTCTTAGCAAGTTTGATAATTATAATGCAATATTATTGTCTGAATTTACCATACTGTTCATTAGATCTCTAGGGTTTATTTACTACTCATTGCAGGTTTGTACCTTAAGACATCTCTCTTCTCCACCCCATCCTCATCCCATGGTAACCATCATTTTGTTCTGTCTTTAGGGGTTTGGCCTTTTTAGATTCTACATATAAAGTGATATAATAACTTGTGTTATTTTTCTGTGTATGATTTATTTCAGCATAATCTGCTCAAGTTCATCCATGTTGTTGAAAATGACAGGACATCCTTATTTCTCATGGCTGAATAATATGCAAGCATGTATATGTATATACATATGCATTCTTCCATTGACGGGCACTTGGGTTGTTTCTATATCTTGGTTATTGTGAATAAGCCTACAATAAATATGGGAGTGCAGATATTTCTTGAATATCTTATTTTCAGTTCCTTTGGGTATATTCCCAGAAGTGGAATTTCTGGGTCATATGGTAGATCTATTTTAATTTTCTGAGGAACCTCCATACTATTTTTCTTTGCAGCTGAACCAGTTCACATTCCCATCAGTAGTATACAAGTGTTCCCTTTTCTCCACATCCTCGCCAACAGTTGACTTTTGAAAGCCGGTGTAGGCTGGCTTCATGAAGCACATCACTGGTGGATTGCCTGCTTTTAGAACATAATCCCTATGAAAGAGCAATAGCGTTATATTAACCTCTATATTTCAACACTTACTTTAAAGGCTGGCAGAATAAGTAATGTGTTACTCAATAAGATATGTAGAATACATGAATCAATGAACTAATTAATGTAACACTTTGTGGGCCTTTAAAATATGTATGAATGTACAGAATTGTAGAATCTATAATGGGAATCTTGGGTAGGGGGGAGGTGAGAGTAATGCTAGCCGAAGCAAATTTGACTGTGGGTATAATTGTCCTTCCCATCCTTCTTAATCAAGGACCCCCCCCATCCCCATTTGAATATTCCCTCTCAAACCTTTCTAAAGAGATTACTGAGAATGTAGACATTTAAATATATTCTGTTCCTATTTAAATAATTGCATTTATGTTTAGTCTGCAAAAATTGATCTGAAGTTTTTCCAGTATGTTGTGTACTTTAAGCTCCTGATGCATGTCTAAACTATTGTTCATGTCAAGAATATCTACAATTTAAATTATGACCTTCTTTTGGTTTGTGTTATAATTTTAAAATGACCTCGACACACAAAAAATTAGATTCAAGGATTTTAGTAGTCATAGGACTATTCTTCACTTTTATCAGTGATGATACTTGATGGTATATTGTGCTGACGGGGGCAAACAATAGAAGGAGGGTCTCCTCCACGCAAAATGTGCGTAAAGTCTGTTTCCAAAAAGTGACCATACTACCTGGTGTTTATGGCCACCTAATTGCAAGACCATTCTTATACTCACTGCGATAAGGAAGGAGGCCTCATTCTTCATACCTCGTGTAGTGCTTTGTTACCAGCTGCATTTACTTTGCAACAATCCTCAGCATATTTAGGTTTAACAGGATCTTGGTTTTGTAATGAAACACTTCATTAAACTGTTGATTATAGTGTCTCTTTTTACAGTTATTCCTCCATATTTGCTTATGGTGAAATCGTATGGATGTTCTGCCGTCATCAGTCTCTGCTATGTAGATGGATTCAATTCATAGTGTCAGATTTTGCTACTGATGACCTTGCAGCTTACCAACTGTTGCTGAGTAATGACAGTTGATCAAACTGTTCAAGTAGCCCTATGGGTTTTGTGTGCCTTGGATATCACATATGAGATAGAGCTTGATTACATGTTGGTGAAATACCATGTCCGTTTCCCATAGATGTATGGTTCTTTATGATTTGTTTCTAGATATTGTGATTATTCTATTGGACAGTGATTTCAAAATCAGAATAGAATGACAATATTTTGTTATACTTTAAATGGAAATGTGTGTGCGTTTTTTTGTAGCGAAGGATCTTATATAAATTAATCATGTTAAGAGGTAATAGGCTGCTCACAGCAGGACATTGTTCTATAGAGTATCTCAAATTATTTGCTCTTTTTTTCTGGACAACTATGACCATGACTTTTTGTGTTTATAACTTGCTTAGTTGGAAGGATTTCAATGTTAAAAATTATCCTATGTCACTTCTTAAGCATTCTTTTTCCCTTTTGAGTCCTAATTTGATTAGTCTTGATTTTCTCCGGTGGTAAGAGTTCTGTTTTCTTTTTAAAAGAGCTTCTTATTTTTTTTTAAGATTTTATTTTTTTATTTGACAGAGAGAGAGATCACAAGTAGGCAAAGAGGCAGGCAGAGAGAGAGGAGGAAGCAGGCTCCCCACTGAGCAGAGAGCCTGATGCGGGCCTCGATCCCAGGACCCTGAGATCATGACCTGAGCCGAAGGCAGAGGCTTTAACCCACTGAGCCACCCAGGCGCCCACACAGAAACACACTTCTGCATGCTGTAGTTTCTGGCAAATGCCAGGCTTTAGATAAAAGGTAACTTTCCCCAAGGAAAAGATTTTTAGGAAGTAGAACATTGAGGCATCCCTTTGTTAAGGAAACTTGAATTGAAAAGAACCACAGCAGGTGGACCCATACAAGGTTTGGAGAGAAATTCAGGACATGCTCTCTTCTGAACACATTTTCTGTCTTTACTCCCTCCTTTCCTATTGTTTACTTTCCATTTTAGGTGAAAAGCTACATTAGGAACACAATTTTTTTGATCCCTAAATTATAAATAGTGTCAATACACTCCCCCCCCAAAGTTAAAGAGAGTTCCTAAAATGGGGAGAGCAGCAGTCAAAAGCTGTAGAGACTTCAAAGAAGATGAAGATGAGAAAAAAAATATGAATTTTTCAACCAGGTTTCTGGTAACTCTTCTGAAAGTGATTAAAGTAGGTGGGCTGTTAGGGGTTAACTAGAGAATGGATAGTAAAGTTATAAAAAAACAGAGGGTGTAGACTACTCTTAAGAAAGTCCCTAAAGAAAAACAAGTTAGTAGGACAGTATATCAACATGAAAATAGTTCTTTCTATTTCATTGGTAATAGCTAAAATTGAATAAGTGTTAAGTGACTCTGATCTGTTGAAAGAATTCATGAACCAAGATCAGAAAGTTTTATTCTGTCTTTGATTTGTTATTCTACACTGTTAACGTTGTATTTCTAACTCTTCTCATCACTACAAATCTTTGCTATTATTCCCCAAATGCTTTGAACTAGAGTGATTCATTCATGTCTGCAATGTCATAAATTGGAGAATGCATAGATTCTTCTCACCCTGGTTAACTATAGAAGCGCAAAAACAAAGACAATGCTCAGTATTTCTCAAGGGTGAATAATTTTTAGAAGGCAAGCTTTAAACTGTCACATTTCTGATTGTCTGTGATTCACACCAATATTGTGTTCTGTGATGGCTTCATTGAAAGGACTGTCATGTTCTATGGGGGACCCAGCCTACCTGCTCTTTTACCAGTAGCTGGTGTGAAAGCCATGCTGTGCCAATGGCTTGTTCACAGGAGGCAGGTCACTCTTTGAAACCATAGATTGTTCCAGATAAGAGGAAAATATATGAGGAGAGAAGAGATGTCAAGGGCAGTGCTAACTTGTCTGAGTTTTACCTGCAGCTAACATTGTTAAAAATGATAGCAACTTAATGAAGCATGAAGTACTAAAGGCATTAATAAGCTGGGGGAGGACCTTATTCATTCCAATTTGGATTCCATTCACTCGTGTTACTAGTTTTCTTAAGACTGAACTAAAATTTTGATACCTTCTGAGCCACCAATGCCCTTTATAGTTGATAATTAATTTGAAAGAATTATTAAGATATATTTATTGAGCTTAGGATACAGTGTAGTCACAGTATGAAGCAGAGTTCACATTTATCCAGATAAAAAAGAAAGCGCATTAAACATTTGCTCAGTAAGAACAAGCACTAAATTACCAGTAGTGGTAAAACCACTGTGTAAAAGACAATCATTTGTTTATTAAAATAAGATGCAATAGTAACATTTTAAATTCTGATTATAAAAATTTCCCAACATACCCCCAAAACATTATAGAAGAAAGAATATCATAGTCCCAGGTGTACCAGACACCCACCTGTAAGAATTAACTCATGGCCTTTCTTGTGGCAATTCTACACTTATCCATACCCTATCCTGCCCCCTAGATTATTTAGAAGCAAATTCCATATATATCACTCTCTCTATAAATATTTTAATATGTATTTCTGAAGGATACAGCTCTTCTGTAAATAAAACCATTGCCACATCTAAAATTTAGCACTATTGCTACTACTTTAATACTGATAAATATCCATTCAGTATTCAGATTCATCACAGTTACTTCCGAGTTTGTTTTAACAGCTGTTTGGTTGAATCAGGGTGCACCTGAAGTCACATACTGCATTCAATACTCTAGAGGCTCTCTTAATCTATGACCTCATTAGTTTTTATTTCCTTGCAATTTCTTTCTTCTTTTTTAAATTGAAGTACAATTAACATCCAGTGTTATGCTAGTTCCAGGTGTACAATATAGTGATTCAGCAATTCTTCACATTACTCAGGGCTCATCAAGATAAGTGTACTCTTGATCACCTTTCTCTGTTTTACTCACTCCCCACTTACCTCCCCTCTAGCAACTATCAGTTTGCTCTTAACTAAGAGTCTGTTTCTTTTGTTTGTCTCATTTTCTTTGTTTTGTTTCCTAATTTCCACATATGAGTGAAATCAAGTGACATTCCTTTTTCTTTTACTGACTTATTTCACTTAGTATTATACTCTCTAGTTCCATCCATGTTGTTGGAAATGGCAAGATCTCACCCTTTCTGTGGCCGAATAATATTCCTGTGTGTGTGTGTGTGTGTGTGTGTGTGTGTGTGTGTGTGTGACAGAGAGAGAGAGAGAGAGATCTTCTTTACCATTGATGAATGGATGGATTCTTGAGTTGCTTTTATATCTTGGTTTTAGTAAACGAAGCTGCAGCAACATATAATTGAACATTTTATCTTCAAAGGATTACCATTAGTCATTTAGTTAGATTATTGTTTCTTGGAAATTTGGAGTGGTAGTATAATTCATTTTCAAATGTATAGATTTCATGTGAGTTTAATGTTAGTATAAAAAAACCTGTTTCACTTGAGGACACGGTGTTTCTGTTTCTGTCATGAAGCAGGAAGCACTTAGTCCGAGTTGAAATCACACATGTACTTAACCTATAACTCATTAAGTTGGCAGTCGGCAATTGTAGTATATACTTGGTGGGAGGGTGAATGGAATAAATAGGCTCTATAGGATGACTGAGTGACAATTACAAATCATTTTAGTATGTAAATTTACTGTACATGAATTTGCCTGAAAGAAAGTACAAGCAGGTAAGGGGGCCATCTTTCTGGACTTCCTCACATTACACTAGGTTGAGTGAAGTTTGTGCAAATTTATAAGAGACATAAAACTCACCCAGAAAGTAATAATTGCTGGCATTTCTAGGTTATTTTTTTTAAAGCTTAGAGCATCATTTAAAAGCTTTGATTGTTGGAATTTGATTTAAACAGAGTCTAGTAATTGTACTACCAAAATCTGTAGAATAATCTCTTGAGAACATTTGTAAGATTACAATAAGCTACTTCTCTGTGATTGCCTAGAAATTTTTGCTGGGGAGTAAGAACTTGGTTACCCGTGGTGTGATGACAGTGGGTCTTTAGCGTGAAGCCTGTGTTGTACTCAAACTTTTGATGAATTCCCGGGATTCAGCCCCACTTATTTACCCCTTCTGTTCAGACCAGCCTCTGTAAGGTTCTCCTGGTCTTCTCCAGGGCTACATCAATTCTGAGTCCTTAAGGCCATGACCTCTGCTCTTCCTCATCAGTCAACTCTCATGCACCTTCCAGAAAAAAAGCTGAATGCTTCTCGCCCTCTTATTTTTGCCCTTAGTCGTTTCTATTTTATTTCTATACCCACTCTTTTGAGGTCTCAGGTCAAAGAGCAGATAATCACATGAACTCCATTAATCAACTTAAACACAGAGACGTGTGTACCTATCTATAAAGTTTCCCAGATTATTCTAATGGATACTAAACCTGGAAACAGTTGATTCCTAGAACCTTTTCTGGTTCTGAAAACATGTAGCTCTCAATGCTTCCTGAAAGCCAATATGCCTGTATAGATAAATGAAAGAATTTGACAAACTCATTAGTAGAACTAAGAATACAGATGAGTTTTTAAAATACATCAAATATATCAAAATATCAGATAAAATGTATCAGATATATCAAAATATATCAAAGTTGACATCACAGTATATAGAAATGTTAAAATCCATAACATTGGCAAGAGCAGATGCTAGAATATGGCAAAACCTCCTCAAAATTAAGCAGTTTTGTTAGGTGAACAACTGTTTGCTATAGGAAGTACACAGACAACAATGTGGGAAGGAGGCAAGTGACAAGAGTGAGCTGATATTAAATAACCACAGGTTGTTCTCTTGAGAGATTAGGAAAGAAAAAATGGAAGAGAGTAATTTAGGTCAAGTCCTATGAAAGGTGAAGTGTCATCTTCCATAGAGAGTGACCTTTACTTATATTTTTATGGCTTTCATGGCAATCAGGCCTCTAGGAAACAGAGATTCTATGGCCTTGTCACATCATTAAGGAGCCATACTTTGACCTAGCTCTCTTAACTGCATACAGTGACATTCAAAAGTCTCAATAAAATTCACAACAATTCTTTGGCAGCATTTTCCTTAATCTGTGATTCTTCCGAACACAAAGCAACTGGGATACAGTGGATTCCTGAGAGTCATTGCAGAGAATATTCAAAATAAAAATCCAGACCTAACAATTCATGTGTTAGAGATTGGTTGTAGATGTCAGTCTTACCCACGTGAGTTATAGGTGAGCTGAGATAGTCAGCACAATAGCCAGAGTTACGAGGTTGCTTACCTTAGTTTGTGAGGTTTCCGCTTTCACCCCACTGCTATTCCAATATCATCTTATCTCAGCCGTGATGGTAAAAAGCATCGCTACATATGGTGGTCATATATTACTTGTTAGTTTGGGACTGAAGGATTCTTCAGGAAGATTTTGTCTACCAATTCCACCCTATATGAGATCAAGTTCTTAATACTCTGTGATAAAAGGAACATCTAATTTAATGCTGCATCAGTGAAGTAATTATATGATATTTTGCTAGGTGACATATGAATGAAATATGAAATAAAAAGTGGTTATCTTTGTTACAGTAAAATGTCAAACATTTGATATTTCAAAAGTTATTTGGATTTTTTTAAGGCAGGAGGTTTGTAAAAAATGCCCATTAACAGGAAAAAAAAGTTAGGGTATTTTGTGTTGCAATATGAGGTTTGTCAAAGCCTAGCTGTCGTAGCATTTTTGTACTTCTTATAATGAGGCATTTGCTTTCCTCGTTGTACAGCACAGAGTAGGGTTTTGTTCATCTGGAAGAAAGGTTTTATAATTACTGATTTTTGACGAGTCTTTATATGAAAACAAGACATAATTAATACAAGTGACATAGGTACATTAGAGAATTATTCTATGAGGGTCATTAAAATTTTGTTGTTCTTAGAACATCACTATTAAAATTTTACGCACCATTCTCTGATGCCTTCAAAGAATACTTCTATTCATTGTGTTTTTCAATAATGCTGTCTACCCCATTTTAAAAAGTTTATTCAAAATACTACATGCTAACTAATTAATTTTGCATGAAATGTGAAAGAATCCATAGAAAATAAATGAAAGAGGGATATTGTTTTGAAATGGGGCTCCTCTCTAATATTCTCTAAGGCAGTGCCCACTTTTCCATGTCACTTAATGCTGGCTATTATATTGAATTAAAGAAAGAATCTGTGGGGTTTCTAGTAGAACTTTGTTTCATGGATTTCATCTATTATTCCAGCGCCACCACAGAAATTCCAAAGTCATAAATCTACATTGTAGCTCAAAGAAAATTCGGCCTCTTCCTATACTTGCTTGCTGATCTGCTTTCTGAACAAAGTTCATCAGTTACCTCAGTGTGTATTTATTTTTATTATTGGGTACCTATGATCCCTAAATATGCTTTGTTACTTCTCTTTTTGTTTTCTGTTAAAATATACCTTTGTGCAATTTTTTTCTGAATGGAAACACGTTAATTTAAAATATTTATATAGATTATTTTCCAAAGAACATGCAGTGTTTTGTTTTCATCATCTTATTACGTCTTCCATGGTTTTGACATTGTGAAACAAAGGGTAAAAAGTTTAAGTAATTTTCTTGGCTCATAGAGACGTATAATATGATGAACACCCAAGCAATGTATGTCTTGATTCCTGCAAGTGAAAAAAGATGCTAGTGTTGACTGGGAATCAAGATATAACAGGAAAAAAAAGTGCTAAGCTAACAGAAGTAGCACAGTAATATGTTGCAGTGAGTGGTTATGCAACTAAATGTAATTAATATTGAATGCCCACTATTTCAAAAGAGTTATGTAAGGATTGTAACATCGTTAAAGACATAAAAGCTATAGTTTCTGCTCTTTAGGTCCTCACAATTTCATTGTACTTTTTTTTTTTTTTGTAATCACTTTACAAACCTTGCCACGAATACTTTAGGATTACCAGAAACTGATATCAGAGCTTTATGGTAGAAAGAACTATCTCCATGTTGTATCAGATTAATGAATTGGTATGTTCCTCAGTGAATTTATTTATCAAAAAATTCCATGTGTATCAGTTGTTGAATATGGAGTGTCTAAGGGAAATAATTCCTTATGAATAACACCCAAAATGCAGAAACAACAAATATTTTGGACGAGGATGAATACACTATGTTCCATCTTACTCTTGTTCTTTCTCTGATAGAGAATTTGGCTTTAATTGTTCTTAATTTTAAAAATAACTTTATTAAAAACTAAGAGATTTTTGCTAATACATTAATATTGCTGGATATTGGATGGAAAGTCAAACCTTTCCTACTCCTCCAGTCCTTATTCTCAAACTTCAGAGGTAGTAATCGCTTTAACACATACATGCCTCTTCTTTCCCAAAATATCAAAGCACATACACACATACATAGATATGTGTGTCTATTTGCACTTATACTTACCGTGTCCCTTTGTAAATATAAATTCATAATATTTTCCACCTGGGCTGATAGACAATAAAACAGAACTGTCAAAGCCCAGACTAATCCGAGCAGATGTCTTGGCCGTTCCTTGCTATACTGAGGTTAACAAGATGGTTTCAGAGGCAAGGATGTATTTGGGAGGCTTGGGCAACAGTGATTTGTCAACAAGTACAGAAGTTTATTTCAGAATTTTAATAGAAAGTTTTTCCACAACTGTGCCTAAAAGGCCAATACCAGCCCTACTTTTAATCATTTGATGGCTCGGGGCGCCTGGGTGGCTCAGTGGGTTAAGCCTCTGCCTTCGGCTCAGGTCATGATCTCAGGGTCCTGGGATCGAGCCCCGCATCGGGCTCTCTGCTCAGCAGGGAGCCTGCTTCCCCCTCTCCCTCTGCCTGCCTCTCTGCCTACTTGTGATCTCTCTCTCTCTCTGTCAAATAAATAAACAAAAATCTTTAATCATTTGATGGCTCCTGTTTCCCCTCACAGCACACCTGTGCCCATGTTCTTGTAAAGACCACAAAAGCCCAGCATCAGAGCTATTTATGTTGCCCCTTCCATACCAAGTTTTCATATTTTTAAGTTTTGTCCCTTGGAATTGACTGTGAACACTGTACATGCATTCATGAAGGTCTCATCTCAAAACTATGAAGTAGTTGAAGTTTATTTCTAGAACATTCCTTTCACAATTCCTTCTGTTGCCCAGTGGGTCCCCTTTAGTCAAATTTTAGTGGGTTCATCTTTCCACCTGCACCATTCCAGCGATTCTAATTACACGGAGCTTAGTGTTTTCAGACTCCCCATATTTCATAGCATTTAATAAACCAAAACATATCATGTTGCTTTATTATTAGTGTAATTTTTATGTGTCTCTTTATTACTCTTTCTTATTTATATATTATCAACCCATGGATGGTAGGACTATAATTTAAACTAGTTTATATCTATCTTTCTACCCAGGGCATTGCATATAAATGTCACTCAATAATGTTTGCATTTTTCCTTTGGACTACACTAGTTATGCACTATCACAAAACATCTAGAATGTTTACTTTTTATGCCTTCATATTTTATGTAGATTTCAAAATAAGAGATTTTGCCACATTCCACTCAATTGTCACTCTTTTGATATATAGTAATTTCATGTCTTTCTCTTTAGTTTCCTTTTTTTTTTTTTTTTACAAATACATGTTTACTTCTTCTACAGAAAGTATAATTACCTTTCACTTAATATGTTCCAGTTTCAATCAGTTGTCTTCAGGTCCTAGAATTTCTTCTCCATTATTTTCCATTTGGGGGTTATAGAATAATTGGCATTTATTGAGTATTTACAAGTCCTTTGCCAGGTACTTTGCATATATTATCTCGCTCAGTACTGTTCTTATTACTTATCCTAATTTGTATAAAAGGAAGCTAATGTTGGAAAAGTAAAATCATCTGTCCAAGGTCACATAAATACTGAGACCACAGTTTGAACACAGGACTGTGTCTCTAAAGCTCTATGTTGTTTTTGTTCTTCATAAGAACACCTAATTCTACCTACATGCTACTTCTCTAAGGATTAGGTGATATAAGTGAATATATTTTCTAAACTCTCAAACACTTATACCCACATGGAATTTCTAACTCATACTTTGTACTTTCTAACACAGGAAGGTGAATAAATTGGTGTGTAACGAATGCTTTAGGTGATCATGATTATAATGGAATTTTAAAAATCAGATGAAATGATGTCAATGATTTGTTAGAGACCTAAAATCTAATCTTCACCCATATCCTTTAAAGCCATGGCTGTCAAGATGAAACATCTCGTTTTAGCAAAAGGCATTAAACATGAACACGTAACAGTAAAATCGTTTCAGAGAACATAATAGGGTTACGGAATAAAATCTGAAATAAAATCTGTAGCATTAAGCTTTGTATTTGCTAAAAAATGGTGATAACACTTTGGAATTCAGAGTTGCCTGTTGTTGTCGTCACTCTTCCCCAGGTGTTCCAGATTGCATATGTGATTGTGAAAGCAGCGAACTCCCCTCGGCCTGGAAACTGGATTTTGGAACGCTCGCTTGATAATGTTGAATACAAGCCCTGGCAGTATCATGCTGTGACAGACACCGAGTGTCTAACTCTCTACAATATTTACCCCCGCACCGGACCACCATCCTATGCCAAAGACGATGAGGTCATCTGCACTTCCTTTTATTCCAAGATACACCCCCTGGAAAACGGAGAGGTAAGAGGAGAAAACTCACCATAAGTACATTTAAGTAGGCCTGTCAGAAAGATGTGAATATATTAGTAATTAATGTCAGGGAGATTTTAAAATAGGATTTAGCAGAAGTACATTTAAATGAGTTATTAAATAAAAAGGAAAAACCCAAGGTGATTAGAATTTTAACTACCTTCATCCAATATGGGTCTCCCAAACCCAATAAAGATCAGAAAAGTGGAAATGGGTTTAAGTCAGAAAGTCAATGATTAATTTCACACGAAGAGACTTTTTTGACCACAAGATTGCTAATAATTGAAGAAAGACTGAGGCCTTCACAGAAGCGTTAGATCTGTGTGTACTCTGGTCTCAAGATGGGGACAAAAGAGGTGAAATTTAGGGAGAAGTATAGTTGATATGAAGGACCTAAATAAAAGGGAATTCTGTTGGGTTTTGCATGTTTTTCAGTTCATGTCACATAGGGCTAGAGTTGTTTGTTTGTGGTCAGATCTCTTCTATGCTTAATTCAAAAGGGTTCAGCTTCTTTGTAGTGTCTCTGACCCTTCAGTTAAGATTTTACATTTATTCAAACCATGGCTTCACCCGTTACCATCTGTATGATCTTGAGACAGTGACTGAAATTCTCTGTGCTTCAGTTTCATCTCCCATAAATTGGGAAAAATAATAATAGCTCTTATTTCATGTGATCATTAAGAAAATTAAATGAATTATTACATTTGAAGCAGTACAACAGTGTTGACAGAACTATACTAAATGTTGTATAAGCATTAACTATTTTTATAGTTAAATAAATAATAATAATAATAACCATTATTGTTAGTAGTAGTAGGAGTCAGTATTCCCCTCAAATACCCAAACCTTGACTTAGTGATTCTCTTGGATTCTCTAGAATTTCCCTAATCGGTCTCCTTTTAACAGGTGTGGCCTGGCTACTTTTGTACTACATGCTTATATATATCTCAATTTATGCTCAAATCTGACTGTTGCTCCTCACGTGTCCACACACCTGAAGCTATTATCATTTTTTATATTCACATTTCTAGTAAACCCATATTCAGATTCTATCAGGGCCACCTCAGCCAGTCGAGGGTTATCTTTTTCAACACTTTTCAGGAAAGTTAGAGTTTTGACATAAATCAATCACACTCCCTTTTGGCACTATTATTCTATGAATGTGTGCTAGTGCCTTACTGTATTTCAAATTCCATTTTCAAAACTACCAGTTTTGGGAAAGAAAAATTCCAAATGGTGCTCTCAGCAGAGATTTCAATCTGCCAAATGACAAGGACTCAAATGCAGTGAGTCAAACAGCTGTTCAACCTGCTTTGTGCCCAGAGGCATCCAATTCCTGGCCAGATTGGCCTGAGGATATGGGAGTAGGGAGGAAATGCAGAGATAATATATTTGAGTTGAATTTTTATTATTTTTCCCCTGGATCTAGTGCTTTCCAGAACTAGTAATTATGTTTATAAAGCTATTTTCTAAGATTTTATTTATTTATTTGACAGAGAGAGAGAGTTCACAAGTAGGCAGAGAGGCAGGCAGAGAGAGAGGAGGAAGCAGTCTCCCTGCTGAGCAGAGAGCCCGATGCGGGGCTCAATCCCAGGACCCTGAGATCATGACCTGAGCCGAAGGCAGAGGCTTTAACCCACTGAGCCACCCAGGCACCCCTATAAAGCTATTTTTTTTACCTTGAAAAAATAGTCCAATTCAAAAATTGGTTAAACAGTATAAAATGTACCTACATAGATATGTTTACATGCATGTCCCCAAAGCATGATCTCCCCACATTGATGGTGGTTCTCCACTCTTTAGACCATGTCAGCCTGCCAACATGGAACAGATAGGTTGTTCGTTTGCTTAGCTGGCTGTATTGTTTTCACTCCTAGACACTCACTAGAAACCACTCATCAATGGTGGCTATTAAGAATGACTTATTCAAATTTCTCTATGACATGTAAGTCTATTTCTTTCTCATAGGAAAGTGGATGTTAGGAAAAGAAGGTAATTCAAAATATTTGAAATACAGTGGTAGTATTTAAGAGTAAGAATTAAATTCAGACCTCTCTTAAAATACCTGTCTCAATATATATAGCTTACTATGTGAAACATGTTACTTTTTGGAATAAATGAATCCAGGGAAGGGAAGGTAGGTGAGACATATTCTCTAAGACTTCCAGCTCACTGGTAACAAAACTGAGGTAAGAATCCAGGTATCTAGGTCCCTTGACCTCCCAGATTGATGTTCCTTACATTCTCTAGTAAGACCAGAGGTGATTTTTTTTTTTCCTCTTTTTTAAAGTTGGTAATTGATAAACTCAAGAGTTTAGAGGAGACAGAGATGCTCGATCCAGGACAAGTGGAAAGAGTCCTGACTCTGAGGTGTTACAATATAGAAGAATGTATGTGAGATTAGAAAACTGGGTTCTGGTCTTGCCTCTAGTTTTTGTGGGATCTTGGACTGGTCACTTACTCTCTCTGAGATTGAATCTCATTAATACATGAATTAGTTTAATATATAAATTGTCCTAGGACATCTTTGTGTTCTAAAGTAACACAATTTTGGATATCATCTACAATATAACATGTGGAAATATTCTAAAATTTTTGGATGTTTGCCTCCAATATTTCCCAAACAAGTGACTATGAAATAAATCTTACTATTATTACAAAATGATGCTTTTTAGGTGCCACCTGAAATATAATTATTAGTGCTTATATTCAAACCTTCCCAAAGAAGTGAAGTCATACGCAAGAAAAACAAACATGTAAACATATAAATGCAAAAAAAATAAAAGATATAAATCCTACAACAGAAATGTTTATAGAGAGTGACAAACTCCCCCATGTGAGCCAAAGGAGTCACACTGAGAAGATCACTTCTAAGAATTCAGGTAAACCAGAAGCAACTCTTGGTATCTCACAATTTCAAGGCTAGTATGCAAATTTATTTCCAAAATGGGGTATGCGTTAACTAGGCATATAACAGAATTTACCTCCAATGTTGTTGGATATTTTTATTAGGTATAGAATTGTAGGGTTGCGGCTTTTTCTCTTTTGGCACATTTCATTGTCTTCTGGTATCCATTGTTAAAATTAGAAAAGTTAGCTATTGAATAATTATCTATTGTCTTTGTTTTCTTTGATTTCTTTAAAGATTTTTATCTTTTTATTTTCTGGTAGTTTTATTATGATGCTCCAGATACTTACTCCCCAATGCAAGTCACTAGCCATATGGGGTTATTTAATTTAGATTTCATTAACTCAAACAGAATGAAAATTCAGGTCCTCAGTCATACAACCACATGTCAGGTGCTCAATAGCCTGATGTGACTAGCAGCTACCACACTGAATTATGCAGAATAGAACATTTCCATCATTGCACAAAGTTTTGAGAAGCACTGTTTTAGATGATCTTTTTAATATCTGCATTGAGATTTACTTGGTATATTTGCAAGTTACATCTTTCATCAGTCGAGGAAATAATTCAACCATTATCTCTCCAAATACTTTTTCTTTCCGTTCTGTCTCCTCTATAAATACAGTTAATAATTTGGAACTTCTCACTGTATATTTTACACTCTCTTTTTTTTAAGATTTTTTTATTTATTTGACAGAGAGAGAGATCACAAGTAGGCAGAGAGGCAGGCATAGAGAGCTGGGGAAGCAGGCTCCCTGCTGAGAAGGAAGCCTGATGTGGGGCTTGATCCCAGGACCCTGAGATCATGACCTGAGTCAAAGGTAGAGGCTCAACCCACAGAGCCACCCAGGTGCCCATTACGCTCTCTTTTGTATACAGTCATCCTTTTGGCCTTCATTCTTCGTTTTGGATATTTTCTTCTGGCTTACTTCCAGCTCACAAATTCTCTCTTTAGCTATGTAAAATCTGCTATTAAAACAATTCATAGGAATCTTAATTTCATTTATTACATTTATCAGTTCTAGAATTTATCTTTTTTTTTTTAGATTTATATTTATTTATTTATTTGACAGAAAGAGAGGCAGTGAGAAAGGGGACACAGGCAGGGGTAGTGGGAGAGGGAGAAGCAGGCTTCCTGCTGAGCAGGGAGCCCAATGTGGGGCTTGATCAAGGACCCTGGGATCATGACCTGAGCTGAAGGCAGAGGCTTAGTGAATGAGCTGCCCAGGCGCCCCATAGAATTTACCTTTATTTCATTTTCAAATAGTTTAGCTTCTAGTTTTATATTGAAATGTCATATATTTATGTATATATTTGATAAGATTATACTTTTAGTATTCTATCTTTATTTCATTGAGTATAAAGTAGCAGTTATTTAAGAGTTTTTATTTGATAATTCTAATAGCTGACCTCTGTGAATATATTATCTGATCTGCTGATTCTTTTTTATGATGTCTTACATCCTCAAGTTTCTGATTATTTTTACACAAGAGAAGTTATATTTTAAAATGTGTAGGTAGAAATAACTTGAGGCCTAAGATATTGTGAGGATTTTCTGATGCTTCTGCCAGACAATGGCAATAAGGATGACCTTAATAACTATCAGATGATTTCACTCATATGTGGAATTTAAGAAACAAAACAGATGAACACAGGGGAAAGGAATGAAAAATAAAATAAGTCGGAATCAGAGAAGGAGACAAACTGTAAGAGACTTTTAACTCTGGGGAACCCACTGAGGGCTGCTAGAGGGGAGGGGGGTGGGGGAAGGTGTATGTAAGTGGGTGATGGACTTGATGTAAGGAACACTGGGTGTTATATGCAACTAATGAATCACTAAATTCTACTTCTGAAACTAATAATACACTATATGTCAAATTGAATTTAAATAAAAAATGTTTTAAAAAATACAGTTTTAGGGAGTAAAATTCCTGGGACTTAGATGATTCAAAGCTGTGCTGTAACCCTTTAACAGCTGCTTTAATTCCAGTTTACTTTAGATTTCCTGTTTTTGGAGTCTAACCCGAAGTATGTGGGATTTACCAAAGCCCCACCCATACAAGTCCTGTCTTCCTAGTGCTCTAAAGCCATCAAAGTGCTGCTTACTCTCTCAGCCATGCCTTCTGGACAGGGAAATGCCCACCAGACAGAAACTGTCATAGCATGCCAATTACCTTTTTAGACATCTTTCTTCTCTTTGATATTGAGAAGGTGATTTTCCACCCTCTTGATAACTCTCTAATGACTCTAAGTAAATGTTTTGACATCTTTCTCCACTTGGTCTAGCTGTTTTCATTGAGTGTATTAACACTAATTACATGCTCTACCATAAAAAGAAACATAGTTTCATATGCATTTTGAAAAAATATTTTGGAATCATTTTAGATTTACTTAAATGGAAAAAGAGTGTAGAGAACCCCATGTCTACTTTACCCAGCTCCGCAAATGTTAATACTTTACAAAACTACCATGCATCTATCAAAACTAACAAACATTGATACATTACTTTGATACACTGATACATGATTTCATTCGTGTTACCATTAATGTCTTTTTTGTTTTCTGGGATCCAATTTGGGATATCCAATTGTATTTAGTCATTGTGTCTTGTTAGTCTTCTCTGATATATGAAAATTTCCTAATCTTCCCTTCCTTTTCCCACTTTTAAGAGCACTGGTCAAGTGTTTTACTTGGCATATTACTCATTTTTGCATTCTCTGATGTTTTCTCATGATTCAACTGGGCTTCTGGGTTTTTCGGAAGAATACCACAGAGGTGAAACAGCTTTTTCACTGCATCACTCCTTTTTCTTTGTATTTGCACATCTTTTGTCTATTTCCTTTTTATTGGCTTATAAGTCTTACTGTGTTTTTTGTTTTGTTTTGTTTTTGCTTTTGTTTTTTTAAAGAGAGAAAGGTGGGGAGGAGCAGAGGGGGAAGAGAATCTTAAGCAGGCTCCACGCCCAGTGAGGAGCCCAGTGCAGGGCTCAGTCTCAGGACCCTGAAATCATGACCTGAGCCAAAATCAAGAGTTGGACACTTAACTGACTGAGCCACCCCGACGCCCTAGTCTTATTGTGCTTCTAGGTAGATTTTTATTTTGGACAACAGTGTCTACATATTCACTGGGACTGGAAATATGTATTTTTGACTAAGCATTGATGATCATTTGCTTCCAGTCCTTCACAATACCCTTTAAATTTAAGTCAGAGAATAAGAGAAATAAGAACAAAGTATTTTTAAGGCCCACCCATGAAACAAGGCATTATAAAATAAACATGTCTCAATTTTAATACACTAATTAAGCAATAATGTTTATATTATTGGTCTAGAGTATTTATAGAAAATAGTTTTCTGTGATGAATATCAAATCTATGGAGTCTAAGGTTTATTACATTGTTACTTGTCTGGAGAATTTTGGGGATGTGTCAAAATTTTTAGAAAATTCTAGAATATGATACTATAGATAAAAAGTCCATCATTTGAGACCTGAAGGGTACCTTAGGTAAATTCCTCATTGGTCTATTAAAATCCTTTAATAATATCCTTCAATATTATAACCCTCAACTTCAGCTTCTTCTGTATCTACACTTTAATACTGCCCTTTGTCCATGTCATTAAAAACCATTTGACTTTTCCTTCTGGTCTCTTGAATTTTAGCAGCATCATCTGTGCTTATTTCTTCTACTTGATTGGTTGCCCCAGCCACCTCCACTCTTTTCCCTCCACGCTCTGGCTTGGCCCCTTCTCTGCCCTCCATCTCACATTTCCTCAAAGAGATCAACAAATGTTGATCATGTGGTTTCACCAGAAGGATACTTTAGGGCACATAACCAGTCCCCTAGACAACTAGATTCAACTACTTCCAAGAAAGAGATTAGTCCTGCTGTCTAGCATCCTGGGCTTGCACCCAGAGGGAGAAGAGTTCACTCTGAGCTATGAGATGATCGAGTCTCAGGGCCTGGCAAAAGAGAGATAATAGAGGACAATGGAGGTATAATTGACCCAGTATGTTGTTACCCAAACTGTAAACAGAAGGCTTTGAGCAAAAGCCTTCAAGGATTTTCATTTTAGAAAAATTGTGTATCAGTAATGCCAAGAGAGGGCTTAGCAGGCAACATGCCTTGCCTTGCTTTGAGAATGATCCTGAGCTTCCTAATAGGAGTTGTAGGGTATGAAGCAACAGACTCCAGGGGCCATCCATTACTTTGAGACCAGTCAAAGAGATAAGCTTTGGTGGGAACACCTACATAGGTATACCTCTCTAGGAATGCAACAGGGAGTCAGTTCCATCCATCAAGAGCTACTATCAGTTCAAGTGTTGCCTCCACTGGCAGCATTTGCCCCAAGATGCTTTTGAGACCTGCTAACAAGAACCACCACTTAGGGCCACCACTGCAGACCATGCTTGCAGCACCAGTTTCCCCCCAAGCTTGGCTTTACTTGGACATCATCACTGGGGGCATTTGAAAGAACTATTTCTTGGTTCAGGCTTTATAATTCAGTATATTTGGGAAGGGTTTAGGAAGCTGTAGGTATATTTTAAACAAGTCGTCCTGGTGAGTTTGATGTCCCTCTTCCTAACTTATTGTTCAGCTATTTCCAGCCTTCCCAAACCCTGGAGAAGAATTGATCATCAGCTATTTAAGAGAAGAATATCCGTCATTCTAGCTGCAGTACTTCTAATTAAAGAGACTTATGTTTTTCTGTCAGGAAACATGATTGGCTTTGGCTGCCTGAATCTCTGGGTAGGTTTGAGTTGAGTAAATAAAATTTGAGCTGTAAGTAGGTTGTGGATGACTGAAGAAGTGGCTGGAAGAGGAGAATCACATTACAACTATTGACAAGGATGGTGATGTATAGATGGCACTACTTTAGGAGTCCTAGAATTAAAATCTTCATCAGTGATTTTCTTTTATATGAGATTCTCCTCTTTCTCTGGCTGGAATTATTCCTTTTAATTTCTTTGGGTTGTCAGTAGATTGCTAGCTAAATATGCATGGTTACCATAGTAATTTTTGCTTCAATTTCCTCATACAGAGGAAGAGTTATTTACATATGATTTCCTCTCCTTACTACTCTTCTGGACTGCAACTCAAATGGAACTTAGATTCACTTTGATTCTGCTTTTGAAACATGGCAGGCTTATATAAAAATCCCTGAGAGACCATCATTAATTCTTGAAGACACTTTTTTTCCCCCATAAACTATATGTAGAGCTTTGATACAATTTTGATTTCCTATGTGACAAAATTTTATATACACAGGCAGAATATTTTTCTTCTTCTTTTCATCACCTGACATTATGGTGGTCCTTAGAACTGCAAATACTAGAGGATAAAGAAACGAACCCAACCATGTATTTAAAACTTTCTGAGATCTTTCTTTGATGTAGTATTGTTGAAGCTACAGCATGATCGCCTGAGTCAGTTTGTGTGGAAATGAGGAACAAGACTTTCACGATTATCCTTGGAGTTGTTCCTTTTTGGAAAAGCATCCAAATATCACTAATTTGTTATGAATAGAAATTTAAGGAGGTGCTTATTTAGGGTTTCAGACTTGCTTTCTCTAAAAATAATTCTTGTATTGACCAACATGGTGCCAGTTAGTACCTCGAACCACAACATGAGAAAGTACCTTATTACAATGAGGTTTATCTGGCATCTTCTAAAACAGCAAGTTTCAACTCTAGTTAGAATACACAGAGCACTTGAAATATTTTGGAATTGCACACACATAAAGTTCATCATTCATTTAAAAAACAGACCTTTGTAATAAAGATAAAATTGAGAGGATTGTGTTCTTCCTTTCTGTTGATCAGTTTATAGTCTCCCCCTAGCAATATTGTGCTTAGAAAGTATCAGGAAATCCTTGTCAAATTAATACAGTGTTAGTCATGAAGGAAAGTCATGCAGGCCAGATAAAGCAAGCAAGAATGGAATCTTGAGGAGGTAGCACCAATACCTCAGGGCTGATTATCTCAGTGTTATGGAAGCGAATCTACTAAGATGTATTAAAATGAATAAACAGAAGAAATTTATGCTTCTGTTAAGCTAGGTAAGGTAGCACAGGGTTGTAGTAGAAGGCACGAAAACATAGCTTGCTGTCTTTTAGGGTGTTCACTAGATTTGGATTTCAGATACAGCTTTGCCATTGATTAAACATGGTGCTCAGACAGATGAGTAAACTGTCCTTTGTGTGTCCTGGCCAGTTCACCTGCATATAGTAAAGATCAAAGTAGGTCATTTATGGCACTGCCTCCTTTGTCTACAGAATATAAGTCCAAGTTCTCTAGTTCAACAATTAATATTGGCTTAAGCTCATCCCTGGTTGCGATGTGACTGAGCTGGCTTAGCCTGGATTGAGACTAGCGTGCCTGGAGCGGCAGAGCCCTGCCGTGCTGTTTTGTATGATCAGCCCTGGGAGGGGGGTGTGTGACTAAATGGGAATGAAAGAATAAACAGTGCAATAAACCATGAGCTTGCTGGAGTTTAAAGAGACAGAAGAAATAGATGAAGGTCTCAAGTGCTGAGATGGGTTGGTCAGGGGCCTGGAAGCTTATAATAAGAATAGCTAACATTTATCACACACTTGTTTTATGGCAGGCACTACTCCAAGGGTTTACAAGTAGAAACTCTTATGTGCTAATACTTGTCTTCTTTTATAGTTGAGGGAAATGTGGTATAGAGAGGTCAAATAATTTGCCTAGGGTTCCAAGGTAGTTATTTTTGGAGCTCTGATTTGAATCTAGTGTATCCTCTGAGCACCAGAAAGGCACAAGAACAAAAATTTTCTTCTGTGTCTGGTGTTTTCTTAGCAAATCTGCTGGGCACTGCAAACCCAAGAGACCTCACCTCCTAGTAGATTCTGCTTCTCTCTACATGAGCTTGCACTGTCCTGGGATTGGGCGGCTGCCTTGTTTTTAGCTTGGAGGGATTTAATCTTTCAATGTTTTATGTTATGAAAAAATTCTGTACCCTCCTTTTTTTCTTTTTGATAGTAACTTACTTTAAAAACACAGAGTAGCATTTTTTAAAAAAATTTTGCATTCTTAGTATTGTAATCTATTTATTTATCTTGCTTATTTTTTTACCTTTTTAACGATTTTTAATTTCTAGTTTAAAGAGTTTTATCTTGGTATATTTACATTTATCATATATTGTTTTTTTCTTTTTTAAACTTTATTCCAGTAAATTTCTTTTATATTGCCTCTTATACACACACACATACACACACACACACTTGTAATTATTGTTTTTAGAATTTGATGGGTTCCAATTGAATTATATACTTGTCAGAATTCTTTTCTTGTCTTTCAATTTTTTTAAAAATCTGGCTCTTACATCTCAAGTTTTTCTTAAAATTTCACCAGTTTTATTATATTTTTTATATTTATTTGTTTTTAAGATTTTCTTCATTTATTTCAGAGAGAGAGAGCAAGTGCAAGCACAGGGAGCACAGGCAGAGGAGATGCAGGACTCGATCCCAGGACTCTGGGATCATGCCCTGAGGCGAAGGCAGATACTTCACCAAACCAACGGATACTTAAACCCAGGCATTCCTGTAACTTATAAAGTATTTTACATTATTTTGATCATTTTATTTTGAGCTTATTTTGTACTTTTATTATTTAAACGCTATTCTGCCTGTGTGTGTTAGTTGTTTTGATACATTGTATTCACATGGCCAACAGGAAATGTGATCATACAGACCACAGTAAGAGTAACCACACTAAGAGGGGCCTTGTATCTCTAATCCCCCAGTTTAGATCATCAGTACCCCTCTTAGCTGTTCTGAAAAGAGTTCCTCTAGAACTTTGAGTTTGCCTTCAAGGCTGAATCTCAAAAAACTAATAGCAATGCTGAAGATCCACTGACCAATAGAACTTCTCAAGATAATACTATAAATTTATACACACAGCTGTGAAAATTCTCCAGGATCTTAAGATAAGTTACTCTAAAATTTTACCGTATGAAACAGTTAAATAGTGAATGACTATTTTAGACACGTAACGAAGATGGTATAGGTTTTACTAAGAGAAGAATCCTCAAAACATATCTGGTTTGATTTTAATAAGAATCACATTTCAGGAGACCTAATAGAAACTATATTAAGAGGGTTTTAGAAAAAAAATTAATTGTAATTTGTTTCCAATTTACATCTATTATGGCATTAGCTATTCCAAATAACTTGCTTCCAGGCATGGTTATAGAGAGAGTGTTCCAGACTGTGGGTGTCCCAGAGACGACCCCATCAGTGACAAATAGGGTAAGATAAGATTTCTCACCAGAGCAGATTAGGGACATAATTCACTGATTCTATGTGGGTGTCTTAGCTCGGGCTGCTGTAACAAAAACACCATAGACCAGATGGCTTAAACAGCAAACATTTCTCAGTTCTAGGGATAAAAAGTTCAAGATCAAGGTGCCAGGGTCGTTGGGTCCTGCCAAGAACTCTCTTCTGATTTCCTCACATCTCGAGAAGTCAGAGAAAGAAGCTTTTTAGTGTCTCTACTTATAAAGGCACTAATCCCATTATGAGAGCTCTACCCTTGATGACCTAACTATCCTCCAAAGGCCCTCACATTAGGATTGGGGTTTTAACATATGAATTTGGGTGGGACACAAATAGTCCATAACAGTGGGTTACTTTCATAAACAACAACAGAACGTCTGTTGTATAAGTGTACTCACAAGTCCAGAATATTTCAAGCATCATACAGGTGTTTGTTTTCAATCACATGCTTTAATGCCCCATCAAAAGCCCTCTGAATATAAGAAACCATTATCTTTCAATTTCCATAAGAAAATACGCAATGCTATGTTAGACAGACTTGAAACCCATCATAATAACATAATTACTTTTTAAAATAAAATTCTTGGGGCGCCTGGGTGGCTCAGTGGGTTAGATCTCTGCCCTCAGCTCAGGTTGTGATCTCAGGGTCCTGGGATCGAGCCCCATGTTAGGCTCTCTGCTCAGCGGGGAGCCTGCTTCCTCCTCTCTCTCTGCCTGCCTCTCTGCCTACTTGTGATCTCTCTCTCTGTCAAACAAATAAATAAAATCTTTAAAAAATAAATAAAATATAATTCTCAAATACCGTAATACAGTAATCCTTTTCTGAATCCTTTAAAATTGGCTATTAAATCAATAATACAATTATGTTTTTTGAAAATAGTTACCAGTTTCATCCACATTATAAAAGAGATTGTGTACTGAAAGAGGAAAAAATAGCTATTAAGTGTGCTGGACTTTATAAAGAAGCACTGAGATCTCTGAAATTCATCTGTGGCTTTTAAAATCAGGAGTGAAGTCCTGAGCAAATATTCTGTGATGGAATAACAGATCATGATCAATTTGATAATTTCTTATCATTTTTATTTTTAACATCACCTAAGCAGGGGCTATGCCTTTCAGTTAAAATGTAACCAACATGGAGAAGAAGAGGATTAACTGTTGTTATTGGTATAAACAACATCAACTGTAATAATTTTGTACATGGTACTTCATTGATTACAAAGCACACCTTATGTACTCTGCCATCTCACCTTCACCAAAACCTGAGGACGCTTGAAGCCAAACTCTTTTTTTATTCTCATTTTACAGATGGAGATTAAATAACTTGTTTATGGTAACATCGTGGTGAATGTTAACATTAATCTCTGGTCCAGGTCCAGTTCAGATCTCCTGATGGCAAATCTCATAATCATTTCATTTCCTAAACTGAACCCTGGGGTCCAATAAGCCATCTTCTAAATATGTATTTGCCATTGATCACAAGGGCTGTGTGACACTGTGGATAATTAAGTGCCATCCACCATCTTTACTGAGAAGAACCTGAGGGTATATCAGAAAATCAGTCTCATATGGGAAAGATAATGTACTATTATCTTTATTGCAGAAGTATACTCGAAAATATAACGAAGGATCTTGAAGCTAATAGATTAAGCTCCTGATCCCTAGGGAAACTACTTCTACACTAGAGCAATCATAAAAAGTCCTTGAGACAAGTAACCCAGGAGTGGAATGGTTATGATTGCACTTTACAAGCAAACTTAAAAAGATATCAGGAGCTGCTTTACCAGGTCCCCTGCTATGAAATAAAAACAGGAGAAAAATCTCCTACAAAGCATTCTAGCCTGAGGATGTGTACTGTTTTGTACCATGGCATACTGACTGCAGCCAAATATGTATTTTCAGTGGAAATATGTAAATGAATAACTTTGCTGAATTCTGCTACCTGGGAATCCAGAAGACATACAATTTAAATTCTAATCATGGGTAGCAAAAGTCCTATGATACTCATTTTGCAAAGGAGAATGGCAACCTTGGCAAGATTACGAGTTAGAAAATTATATTCCCCTTGTGTAAATTTGCTCTTCAGCTTCATTCAGTAAGAATTATTTATTTTCTTATTCAACAGATAAGTGCCTTCTAAAACCAAGCCTACTATTAGGTTGAGCCATATGGAATTACCAATATTTGACTATTTTTAGTCAATAAATATGCAGTTTCATATGGTTTAAACTAATATATGCCAAAGCATGAATAGAAATATTTGCAGAAATTTAAGTTGTCCTCAGCATAACCTCACCTGTACCCGTTATTTTAGCAAAAGCATTAAAGGGAAATCAAGTCTCTTCACTGAAATTAAAGTTTATAAGTATAATAATTTATACGAGTAATTTATGAAGGTTTTTCCTTTGTTAGTGACATGGTGAATATTAAGCTAAAAATGAGTCACACTGTATTTGTTTCTTAATTTTTGGTGGAGGGGATAATAGGCATATATAGCATTTTCATATGAGCCATGGGGAACTGTGTGGAAGTTGAAGGTCTGTTAGTTGCAAGTAAGAAGTTTGGGAACTGAGTTGTTTGTGTCCTAGAATGTACAGCATATATGCACACTTCTGTGTTTTTACATCGGTACATTCCAGTACCCTTATATGTGCAGTATAACTTGGGTAGTTAGTTAATAGTTGTATCAGGAGTGCTAGCTGCCGCTTTCTTAGAGTCATTTCAAATATTTTTTTAATTTAAATTCAATTAACCAACATAGAGTATATCATTAGTTTTTGATGTAGTGTTCAATAATTTATCAGTTGCGTATAACACCCAGTGCTCATCACATCAAATGCCCTCCTTAATACCCATCATCTAGCTACCCCTTCCCCTCACTCCCCTCCCCTCCAGCAACCCTCAGGTTGTTTCCTGTGGTTAAGAGTGTCTCACGGTTTGTCTCCCTCTCTGATTTCTTCCCATTCAGTTTTCCCTCCCTTCCCCTATGATCCTCTGCACTGTTTTTTATATTCCACATATGAGTGAAACCACATTTCAAATATTTTTAAACCTGACATCCAGTTTATAGCAGTTATTCACTATTTTCTTCAGGATGAATTACCTTATTGCCAAGACTATTGGTGAAAATTTTTGAAAATTATGTTAAGGGGGAAAAAACCTTTTATTGTTTTTTGAAGAGAAAAATCATAGTAATGATTTAATTTTGCTATTTCTTATCTTTACATTTGTTCTTTTTATCAGTGGATGAAAAACATTGTGTTCTTCCTTCTTATGATTTATTATGCTCATCCATTTATCTTATAACAAGATAAACTCTGGTGTTGAATTAGCTGTGATACAGCAGCTCACACATTAATCACTCCTGAGCAAATGCTTTACTAAAAAGATAGGACATCAAAAATATGGCTGGAATACAGCTTCAGTTCAACCACCAAATGACTTGATTTCACAAAGAAATGTTATGAGTTTATATAGCCAATGAGTAGTGCTCAGCATTTAGCTATTTTTTTTCATTAACAAACACTAAGCACCACCGGTGTAGCAAACTCTATCTTAGGTGCAGGGGACAAAGGACATTATATTTTGGGGGGATAAGATAGATTAATAAATCAGGGAAAACATCTTGAAGTCTTGGACAAGGTTAAAGGCATGTCTAACACAGAAAAGCCTTGGTTACTGGGTATGGAGTAAAAGGAGGGAGGAAGGAAGAGACAGAGACTGAAAAAGCAAGAAAATGGCAGGGACCTGGTTGGGGTACTGCAAGGTTACCACACAGGAAATGAGGAAGCAAGTGATGGGATACCCACTGTGTTCAAAACAATTGCTTGACTCACTGTGTTTATTTCAGTTACTGCATATCTGAATAAATTGACTAGAGAGGCTGTCTGTACTAAGGTATAAAACAGTTTAAGAATGAGAAAATTCAATTTTATTTTATTTATTTCGGGGGGAGGAGCAGAGGGAGAGGGAAGAGAGAGACAATCTTAAGCAGGCTCCATGGATCATGACCTAAGCTGAAATGGAGAGTCCAATGCTTAACCAACTGAGCCACCCAGTTGCCCTGAGAAAATTCAGTTTTAAACTACACTTAGGAAAAGATCCAAACACCTGCCTTGCAGAAACATGTCACAGGAGCAGCTTTTAGAGGAACAGAATCCCTTCCTTGCATGATATTTGTGACTCAGTGCTTATTAAAATAAAAAAACAATAAGGATGTTTATCAGCATAAGGAATGAAAGCATTTAGGTTTTGTGGTTTGTTTTGTCTTTGCTTTAGTTTGTGAGATGTATCCTATTTTGTAATATTCTTTTTTTTTAAGATTTTATTTATTCATTTGACACCGAGAGATAGAGAGAGATTATAAGTAGGCAGAGAGGCAGGCAGAGAGAGAGGAAGAACCAGGCTCCCCGCTGAGCAGAGAGCCCGATGCGGGGCTTGATCCCAGAACCCTGAGACCATGACCCGCACCGAAGGCAGAGGCCCAACCCATTGAGCCACCCAGGCGCCCCTGCAATATTCTTTTTTGACAAGTCTCATATCATGTGAGATTCACTCTGTGGCATGAGGAACCTGTTACTAGAGTTGCAATGCGTAGTCCTTCATTTTTTTCCCAGTGTTTTGGTCAATCTTTATATTGAGAGGTAGCTTTGTAATAATTCCCCAAGACAAGCATGGGGTAATATCTGTCTCCATATCACTGTCACAGATGGAGTGGGCTACCTGGTAGAATATGGGTTCCATGCTAAAGAAAGCATACACGTTTTCCTTGAGACAAGGACTAGATGAAAGCATCAGGGAACTGACGGAAAGAGAGAAGGGATAGAACTGTAGAGAGAAAAGCCAAGAGCAAAGTAGCCCATTTTGTCAGCACTTACATTATGTTGTCTGGGTGCTATGATGTAGTCTCAACTAGTCCATTCCATTAAGTATCTGATGCTTGCTAACAAGGCTGAACTACTTACGTGGATGATGTTAAAAATAGGCAAGCAACAAATAAGAGCACCTCTCTGTGACCGCAGAAAGAGCGTGTCAAGTTGGACAGTGGATTGCAAATGATGTTCTCTGGAAGCCAAATCATTAGGACAGCAGCAAAATGAGGGCAAATAGTGTCCTGGGCGACATAATGTGCGTCGACCCATCTTCTTACCCACAGAGCTATGCAGCTGAAATTTGTCAAGGCTCACTAGTATCTTCCAGGCACCCCAGGGAGGGGAGCCCCGGATTGCAGTCACCCTCAGCTCTGCCCTGGCTAAGGCCCTATATTAAGACAGAGAGGAGAAATGGTTCAGGGCATTTTATCCCTAACTCTGGAAAAATTGCACAGTTGGTGCCTAACTTTCATTTCTGAAAATAGCATAGATAATTTTTCAGCGCAATGAAATTTTTATTAAAAGAGGAAACAAAGGTAGACCGTGGAGAGGAGCTAATGTCAGTGCCTCTGACGATACTAAAATTTCTTTAACAATAATAAAAGAAATAATAACTTCAGGCACTTGAGGCTCCAAAATTGGAAACAGATCAAATAATGACAAATAGGATATATGTATATATATACATATATATATGAGAGAGGGAACTGTAGAGCATAAGGTAAATGCAAATCAAGGTTGAAAAGATATAAAACAATTAGGTCAAGAGCAATCAGTAAAATCTATGCCAAACTAAACAATACTTTGATATTCTGTTGTGGAACAAGGATTTGGGGTTATTTTGAAAAATCACGTCACTGCGACTCCGTCCAGAACTCCCAGCTGCAGAAAGAGAAGTAAACAAGTCATCCCGTTGGAAGACTGCAAGGTTAAAGCACAAGCAAAGATGGAAAACTCAGTGACATGCTTGTCGCTTCCCAGTGACATGATTATAGCTCATATAATTCCCTAAAGGAAAACTACAAAAGGATGTTTCTAAGATAGGGATACAAATACTATTTGCTTGTGTGTTTTCAAATCAGATAATAAGAATGAAGTTTAGGTAAAGGAGGTTGTCTGTATTTGCTTTTAAAAAGGTATTTCTATATCCTATATGCAGTTATTTAACATAGAATTTTTCCCACTGCCTTTTCATAGATTATTGTGTGGCTGAAGGATGCTGCTGTTTACTAGGCATTGCTAAAAGCTAGCTATAGAGTTCCTTGAGGGAGGGGACGGTAACTTAGTTCTTTTTGCATTTCTCTACTCCTCAGCTTCTATCACATAAACATACGTGTAAAGTCTTCCATGCTTACAGCCAAATCAGATCATTCTTGCCTGGGAGTAGAAAGTGGGACTTGAATTACCTAGTATGACTGTCCCGATGCATCAACCAGCTAGCTTTCAAATGTGTGACAGGAAGGTAACACCTTAGAGTTTTGTAGGCATTTTCATGTGTCATTCATGCATGTGCTGGGGTGACACCAACCTCCCAGGAAAATCAAGGACAAAAAGGCAATCAATTATTTTGGAATCAAATGTAAATATCCAAGTAAGAACATGAATGGGCAAAATGTATATGTACCACAATAATTTTTATTTAGTTCCTTTCCTCTCTTGGGGTACCTAAGAGATACATACTTTTTCAATTCAAAAATAACACATAAGCAAAATACAGGGGCCACAAAATCTTATCTGGAAGACTGTGCATTAATCACTCACATCAGGAAACAATTTTGCATCCCTAGTCCATCATTTAAGAGAGCACTTTGTAAAAAGCAGTGAGAGAACCAGTGTCCTATAACAACGCTCAAAACCAAACTGGTGTCTCCACTTTGATTTCTCTTTTGAAATTAATTTCCAGTTTGATTTTCTTTTGCCTCTGGTGTCCTAGATGATCATTTGGTAGCATCTGGATAATTTTATGTTAACATCTGGAATTGAGATTTTTTTTATTTGTCTGATGCATATAGAATACTTCTGTAAGAAATGTATTTTCCCCAGCTGCTGTTTACTCATTTCAAAGAGACATGGTTAAGTGAGTGTAACAGCCTCTAAAATTCCTAAGGAAACACAAAGCATGTTTAATACAAAGTCCTGCCAGTCTATTCTCTCTCCTACCAGTTTTTCCCACGGCAGAAGTGGTGGAGGTCTGCGTGGAAGGAAGAAGGTTGAATGGTAACAGGTGGTGGTGTTGAGTGCATGGACCTGGGAAATCAGGCCTGCTTTGGAACCATTGGTCTGTCAGTCAATGGCTGTGTAACCTTGGGCAAAATCTTTGAAGTTCAGTTTCTTGATCCCAAAATGGAGAAGTATAAATACCTGCCTTCCAACATAGGTCATACTAAATGACGATTTATATCAAATATCTGGCTCAAGGTAGGGACTCAATAAATGGCAACTGTTACTATCATTTATTTTTATGTATTGTGTACAGAATGCAACTTCTTTTCCTGACTTTCTAAGGCTTTTATGCATGTGACTGGCAGTTTGGTGATTTGTACAAGGTTTTCAGAGCTACAGTTGAATCTTGTCTTTTAAGAAAACTTGCTCTTTGAGGGGAAGGAGACAAAGGACTCCAGCTGGCTAAAGACATTGTAGCAGAGGCCAGAGAAAGCTTCCTTCTGAGCTTCTGTAGCAAAGACTGTGAAGTGTGTGTGTGGAGAAACTTGACCGTTCAAGCCTTCGGAATTCACAAACTAAAATAAAATCTTTAAGTTTCAGCTCTCGTGGTGGCAGGCAGGGATAAAAGAGTTCATTGCCATCAGTGAAATATTGTTCCAAATGTTGTGAAACTCTTCTCGGAAGAGGCTAAATGACTTGTTTTTATCTCCCTCCCCCGTTATTCACCTTCAAAAATAAAATTTGTCGTATTTAGTGAGAGAAATGCACTGGAGTTTCTGAATACAACTCTAAACAGTTCCAAAATCTCTTGAGTGTTGTTGGGATATGTGTAGAACCAATGCAATTAATGTAAAAGGTTTTTCATTTACTTGGTTTTACAACTTCTGATATTTTTGTTAAAAAAATTAGCTTCATTTTACATTCACAGATTAAAAGGCATTTTCCAAGGCAGTGTGAATTAACAGTTTCGGAGAAAAGATTTTAATAACATGGATTTCACATATTGAATCTGAAAACCCAATAATTTTCTTAAGTATATACTTTCCTCTGTTCTTTTGCTACCTTAAAGAAATTGAGTGTTTGTAGATTGTCTCATTCTTTGCTTTTTCCCCAATGCTTAGCAGGGTTGGTACTCAATAATGCTAGGTAATACTAGGCGAGTGAATGAATGAAGAGATGTTAAAATAAATGAATTTATTACTGTTATTTATTGAAGAGATAGCCCCCTTTGCCTCCACTCATTCCCAGGAAAAGTATCAAGGTGGCATACGTAACTAAACACTTAAAACTGACAAAAATGAAAATTTAACTGAACAACAGTTTAAAGATAATTGCATATTTTCTGCTCATCTGGATTGAGTTATTGCAGCTGAACTCTTAATTTAATTTGGAATTTTTAGACAATTAGGGCAAAAAAAGGAAAATGTTAAATTATGTAGTTTCCTTGTCTAACAAAAGAGAGCATCCAAATTTGCAGAACAAACATTTTCTTGGCAGAGAATTCTCAGAGAAAATTTTAATGCAGTCCGTATGTAAAGACTTCAGATAGAAAAAAGTACAAGATTTTCAAGCATAAAACTAGCACAGAGAATAATATCACTTGTTTATTTCTACCACATAAGAAAACTAAGGATATAAACTTAAAATTTTCCCTCAGTGATGATCTATGAGTCTCTGAGCAACTAAGATAATATGATTTAATTCCATAATTTTGTAATAATATAACTCAACCCAGGAAGGAGCCTGGAGAATGGATGGGTAGTTTGTCTATCTTGATGTCCCACTCAAATGCCAAATGCAAAGGCAAATCCACAGGACTGAATTACTTACAGGGACTTAAGCATCAATATTCCTTGTTGCTGGGTAGTCTTCTGGGTGATTGCCACAGAGAATGTATTTCTAACCAAATGAAGAGCTAGCTCACCACCATGCAGAAGTGTATTGTTGGGAGACCTGTGGTTAGAACCAATATATTTACCCAACATTCATTTAAAGCAATAATAGCTAACATTTACTGATCACTTGCCACATGCCTGATGTCATTCTAAGTGCTTTGAATCTCTTAACCCATCAAACTTTCACAATAAATACATGTAGGAGACATTATCAGTGTTCCTGTTTTATGAATGAGGAAACTGATGAGCAATATTACTTTGCTCAAGATTACATAGTAATAAATGGCAGAGCCAAAATTTTAAAAGTACAGCCTCAGGGCTTAGCCAGAGGCATGAACTTACCCTCAACTTGCCTATGATTGTATATCAGCATGTGGACTCTGCAGAATGGATACTTTAGACCGTTTCATGGAATACAGAAGGACATGAACAATGAGAGCAGGAGCAGTAACTACAGTCTGCTTCCTTTAACCATTAAAGAACATCGGTATGACTTCCTGCCAAGTATCTGATTGTGAAGAAATTGTATTGTGATCAGCAGGCTAAAGTGAAGACAGTAATAAATCCTTTGAAGTAGGTGAATGAATGGATGAACCTTTCACATGTATCAGACATGAAAATAGGGCTCATCCTATGGAGTCGGTTGTGGTCTACGGGAGAGTGCTTCGGAACAGATGAACGGATAAAATCAGGGTTTAATTCTCAACTCTACCTCTCATATTCTCTGCGACCTCCTAGGTTCTACTTTCGCCGTGCCTTCTTAGAGGCTCAGTTTTTAACCTGTAGCTTGGTTTAAAATTCTTGCTCTATCCCCCACCCCCAGCTTTGTTGTGATGCCAAATAAAATACTGTAAGTGCATACCCTTGTAGATTCTAAACTAATCTACAGATGCCCAGTATTCACACATACTTGCCGTGGGTGAAAGACATGCATCCAATTAATGTACAAGCTGTACCAAGTTATTTTAGTTCAATTAAAAAGACAAGTAGCTTATCTATAGGCCAATTTCATGGCATTTCAAGTCGGAATTTTATCTGTTATAAATCTGTTCTTAACTACTCTCATTCAGTCTTTGAGGAAACTTTAATAGACTGGAATATATTCAAGAGTATATAGGGTCAGAATCTCTCTAAGAATAAAAAGCTAAGGAGAAACTTTTGAAAGCCACGAGAAGTACCTTACTGTTTTTAACCACTTCCCTCAAGAATGGAAGTGAAGCCAGGACCAGTAGCAATGGTGATGGGTCATTGCTCCTTATGGGCAATGGCGTAAGAGTGAGTGGCCCAGTCTGAAATTGCTTAAGGGAACAAAAAGTCTTATAAACACTTAAATTTTTGTTTTAATATTTTTGAATGACACTTAAGAAATAAATGGTATAAAATTATAAAAAGTAATTATATGAGGAGAATTTCACCATGATCAATAGGCCAAGATGGAAGACAGAGTCCTTTTTCTCCGTCTGTTCTTTCCACTGCTAACAACTACTAATAGTTTGGTGTTTCTCTTTTTTTCTAGATATCATTTTTAATGCATACATGAGAAGGTGTATAAAAGTGTATTATGCAGTCTGATTTTTCTCACAAATAGAATTATCCTCTACGTAGCGTTTATGATTTGCTTTTTCACCTAGGATGTTGTGGGGTTTTTTTTTCCCACTTCAATATTGGCAGATTTACATTGTTATTATTTTAATTGTCGTGTGCTACTTCACTGAAATGTAGGTATCCTCCAGTTTATTTAGTCAGATCCTCACTGATGGCCTCTTAAGCTATTTCTAGCTTTTCATGATTATAAGCAATTCTATAATGGACATCTTGTATAAACATGTTTATGTTCTCCCATGAATATTTCTGTAACTAAGTCTGGTAAGATGACTCAGTAGGTCAAAGGACATATACACATTTAAAATATAATTTCCAGTATCCATATACTAATATCCTAAAGAAGTTCTATTTATAACCAGAAACTGTCAAATTCATAAGAAAAACAAATATGTTGAGAACATTTTGAAAGTTGTCAAAGCAGATTTCAGGATGTTCCAGCCTCAGTCCGTCAGATACATATTTTGGTACATTCAAGAAAAAAAATCAAAGAAATTATATAAATATCCAAAATCCTATTCTCTCTACCTCTCTATCCTCAAGAGTCTCTATATACAAGTCATCATTGATATAGTAAGGTTAGATTGAAAATTGAGCTTTTTGTAAATGTTTGAGGATTTCCAAACACAGTGAGGATCCATAATGTAATCATCTGTAAAGTTTTAAAAGTTTATTATTCAAAAAAAAAAGAAAAGTCAAATTAAAATGAAATAAAACAAATAAGTTTTGCTCCATGGAACATTGCCATATGTAAAAATTGATACAATTGACCGAATATATTTTTGAAGTTGCAGGATTTTAGGGGAATTGAAGTGAGTAAAAATGTGTAATTATTTTGTAAATAAAAATGTATGGGATTCTAGATTTAAAAATCTAGAAAGTGAAATAACTTTACAATGTTTACTAAAAAATAATTAGTATGTCATAAAGCATCTGGACTTTAGGTATGAATTTTTTGGGCTTAGATGTCAGAACCTTCTTTCCAGGGGACTTCGCTTTTGTCTTCAGAGCTATTTTGTTTAAAGGCTTATTTATCCTCCATCAAGTGACCTTTCTAAAGCTTTTCAGTCTATATCTCTTCCAATTGGGTTGGGAAATCTTCAAGGAAATTATTATCCTCCCGAGTCCCAAGTCTACACAGTCTTTTGCTATTGCGTTTGCTGTGACTTAGAGCAAAGGCAAACTATACAAGAAAATGTAGAATTGAGCACTCTAGAATACAAAGGTGCCTGATGTCTTCTCACGCCACTTCCTTATTGCCTTTAATAAAAAAATGTTTCTAAATTGCAAAAGTTTTTGTTTGTTTTTTAACCACATGAATCAGTATGCTCCTTCAGCTGGACTTTGCGAGGAGACTTTTTGAATGCTGAAATGATTAACAATATCTGAAGCAAAATTGCACAAAGTGTGTGGTGTGGCAATAGTGGGTGGGAATACATAATGGTCTAGAGGCCCCCGCCGAGTGCAAGACAAAGACCGCCTTCGCTGTTGTCCCTCACCCATGATGGTGGGCCTGGAATGTGTTTTCAGAAATAATTACTTGCAGAACACTTATAAAAACACATGAATCACCCTCTTCACTGTGCTTGTTCCCTTTTGGGGAAGTTTGTCTAGTAGGTTGTTAAATTGGGAGATTTACCAATCTAGTAAGAAAAATATTTACTACTTTTTTGAAGACCTCAGAATCTTTTGCAAATACACTTTTAATTTTTATTACAAACCCCCTTGATACTATTGTTTACAATGCATTTTTACTTAATTTGAAGAGTTTAATTTAGCATGAGTCACTCCTATGGGTTAACAACTTTCTCTTCCAGTTACATCTAGTAATATCATTGGGTTTTCAATGGTGTGCTTGCCGCTCCAAAGATTTCCCTGAACTTTGCACGTGAGAACTAGCATGACCTCGTGATAGCAGGAGTTAAAAGCTGGAATCTCTGGAAGGAGGTGCTAACAAGTAACCTCAAAGCCGGAAATTGTAGGCTTTGGAAAAAATAAAACCATCTTATTAGTGAATCTCGAGATTAGATTAGAACATCTAATACCGTTATAAATGGGTTTTAAGAAAATTATATTGGAGCCTCTGCAAACTTTGGGAAAGGCTGTGGATCAAAGAAATTATAAAGCAGTAGCAAATTGTAAATAATATATTTTGAAATTATAATTAAAATTAACCAGAGTTAATTTTCTGAGGCATTGAGCTATTAAAGATTTATGAGTTGCCTCAAATCTCAAATCTTTCCTGAGGTAATCGCTTCAGTGGACATAAAGGAAAGGTATCTTATTTGCTGCTTCACTGCTTAAACCAACATGAAAAAACCAAATTTGTGATTATTACTCATTATGAGGATGTTTATTGCAAAGTATGGTTAGCCCTTAAAATTACATGAAAAAAGATGACTAAATGTTGTTTTAGTCTTTCCCTAAAACTTACAATTAGCAAAACTTACAAGTTCCCTAAACCAATTAAGCTCTACCTGAATATGTAGGTAAATACCCTACAGAAACTTTAGGCTTCACCCAAGTAGATCTTTATCATATCAACTGATAATTTATAAATGATTAATAGAATATTGAAAGAAATCATTTTTTTTCAATCACATTTGAGCAACCAACATTCAAAATAGGACTTTTGAAAAAATCTTATATCAGAATTTATTCCATTTGTCAAGTGTTCCTGCCTGAAATGGCACCAACATAGACTTCTGAGTTTCTGGATTTCCTTCTGGGGAGCTTCATTGTGTAAATGTGCTCATTATCCCAAACACAGCCTTATTAAGTCTTGCGGTCCAAAGTGGAAATTCAGGGAAATAGAACCCAGAATGCCTTCGTACTATTCTTTGCTTCACGCCTTTGGAAATCTGTGGGAGGCTCTATAGCACTAGACAGAACATTGGGAAATAGGATTATATATAAAGTTTACCACCAGATTTTTTCCAAATGGTGCTTATGTGAGCACTTGTAACTTGTATTTTTATGAGGATTGAGTGCTCTCCGGGTTTGCTGGTTGTGCAGAGCAGGTGTCTGTGGCAGCATACGTTCCCCCCAGGGTTGGCATACTGCAGCTCACCCACATAGCTCCACCACGTGCATTTACTGTGGGTCTTGAATCCTGGGCTCTATCACTTTCTACCCATTTGCTCATGGACAAGTTCACTAACCTCTCTGAGCCTGTTTCCTCATTTGCAAACACGAAGAAAAGGAATACGTCCCTAATACTTACAATTAAATGAGATAAACCTAAATGATAAAATCAGCATATAAGTGCCATATTTAAAAAGTATTGCAGCTTAAAGCCATCTAATTCATGTGATGTTTCTTGAAATAATAGTTATATTTTGGTTACTGGTCGAGCTTAGGCCTGAACTGTTGATGACAAACCTGATTGTCAGATGACAAAGCTTGGCCAATGGTTATGAATTTTGAAACCAGAGGCACTGATCATCTTTGTTCTAGACTATCGTTTCAGGGCTATTTATTGAGTGAACAGCCTTAGCAAGTGAAGTTAGCGTCTCCCTGTGAATCAAAATGCAGATTTGCATACAGCCTTGGAAGATACAGATGGTGTCTCCCTCCAGAGCAGGGGCAAGTGTGCTTTCTGCCTGAAGTAAAAGATTTGGTTTCTTTACAGTCGAGGTTCTTCGTCTGTAACAGAACCCCCTGGAGTGCACATATCCACGGATCCTGGATCCTCTTTTTATCTCTCGGCAGGATGTAGTCTCCGAACCTCCCTCATCCAATATACTAACCCTGCGATGTGAGGAATATAGTCATTTGACCCTCTTGTAAGAGTGTCATATGTTTTGCCAGGAGCCATATTATATTATGTCAGGCTAACTTGTTATCTTGCAAATCAGGTAACATTTCAGACCCTTCATAGTCTTTTTTTTTTTTTTTTTAATAGCTTTGGGGAGCCTGGGTGGCTCAGTTGATTAAGTGTCTGCTTTCAGCTCAGGTCATGATCTTGGGGTCCTGGGATTGAGCCCTGTATGGGGCTCCCTGCTCAGGGGGAGTCTGCTTCTCTCTCTCCCTCTGCCCTCCCCCCACCCTCACTCTTGCTCTCTCTCTCTCTCTCTCGAACACTCTCTCTCTCCCAAATAAATAAATAAAATCTCAAAAAAATAGCTTTATTAAGACATATTTCACATACCACAAAATTGAAAAATCTGAAGTATATGCTTCAATAGCATTTAGTATATTCACAGAGTTGTGCAGCCATCATCGTGATCTAATTTTAGAATTTCTTCAACACCCACAAAAGAAACCCCATGTGCATCAACAGTCACTTCCCCTTCCCTTCCTTCCTTCCCTCTCCCAGCTGCCGTGGGCTGATGTTTGAGCGTAGGAGGGGAGGATGGAAGCAGGGACATGGTTAAGAGGACTTTGTAACACTTCGGGAAGGTGAGAGGTGTCTGCAGAGAAGATCTATTTTAGAAGTGGAGCCAGTAGGATTTCCTGACCAATTGCATCTGCCAGAAGGATTTGCTGATGGATTTTCCATGCCATGTGAGTGAATGAGTAAAGGATGAGTTGGCCATTTCTGGCCCCAGCAGCTGGAAGGATTAAGTTGCCATGAATGACTTGGGGAAGACTGTGGGTAGAGTGAGTTTTGACTGGGAAGAAGGAGAGTCACACTTAAATGAGGTTAAGCTGAAAATGCCTATCGGGCATCATAGTGAGGTTGAAGAGAAAACATATAGTATTCTAGAGTTCAGGTGAGAAATACTGCTCAGCGATATGAATTTGGGAGTTTAGAGCTGTGAGACTGCATGAGATCTCCCAGGAAGTACAACAACAGAATCAGTCCTAGGACTGAGCCTGGAGGCACTTCACCCTGGAGAGGTCAGACCGCGATGAGGTAAAACCAGTCACATCAAAGAACAAACACACAGTTTTGTACAGAGGTTTCTTGCAAGAACATTGCAAGGGTCACATTTTCTCTTTGTTGTCAGATGTGGAAATAATCTTTTGGGAAATGTGCGCTCAGACCTTGGTGTGATTTATGTAATAGGCAACTGACTATAGGCAACTGACTATTTGCTAATTCTATTTGCTTCTTAAGAGAAAGAAAAAATAAATGATAAACAATTTTAGGAGAAGGGGCTTCAGACCCATGGAGAACTTGATCAGGGTTTTCCAAGCAGGGTTTAGAGAAGGCCAAGTTCTAGCATATATCAGGCAAAAGCAAACAAACAAGTGTATACTGTTTTATGGATCTTAATGGACATATAACTTCATTTATGATATTATAAAAGCCTTGCCAGTTGAATTTCACATATTGAAAAGAAAATGAAGTACCCACCACTTCATTCATATTTCTCGCCTCTCACTGTACGTGCCAGAACTCCAGAAATACTTTATTTTTACGTAAAACTAAGGTGGTATCTTACGGGATGCCAAACATCTGGGTGAAACTGAAAAAAAAAAAGTAGGTCATCAATGTTTATTACTATCTGGATATTTGATGTCATGGAAATGATAAATCATAACTAGCATTTCAATTTGTCAAACAGATGTTCATTGAAATACAAACACAACCTATTCTTCAAGCTGGAAGGACATTTTAGATGACCCATAATTGTTCTTCTGCTTCTCAAAGTTAAAGAGAAACACAATTTATTAACATAATCCATTCAATGATGTGTAAGGATAGAGTGTGTTACTTTACAAATTTGAGATTTTGCACTGAAATGATAATGTGTTGAAAGTGATTTCACCAGTTGTGTTTTAATGCTATTAATGACTGAAAACAGCAGCAGGCAGAATTATAAATTAGACTTAGGTTTCAAGCATATTGCATATTTTCACCAGGTTTGTTTGTTTGTGTTTTAACTCTAAATCTTTCTTTATAAGTGACATTGACATAGTAAAATCCTATCCATGGTGAACGATTATTTGTCTTCAGCGGGCTGCAAGGATTTGATTTTATGAGTGGAAGGATTTCTCAAGTAAACTATCTCTGGTCTCCAGTTCCTTTCCCAAATCTTTAATATTTCCGAATACTTCCTTGTGGCTGATTCCTAAGATACACTGTGGCTGACAGGAGTTCTGGAATTCTGGGTGGTAGAGAAATATGCGGGCAGGCTCCATAGCTGTATCTTATTCTATTTCCAGCTTGCATTTTCTATTTTTATTCTTTTAATTTCTGTGACCTATTTTCCTTTCCCTCAATGATCTTTGTTTTTGAAATAGTCTTCCTTTTACCACTTAAGGCAATTCTCAGGAATAATGAAATGTACAAGGAGTAATAAAATGGTTAGAGAAAAGGCGATATTGTTGTAAGTACTGCGCCTCAAAATAATCATTTGGAGAAAGGACAATACTCAATTGGAGATATAAATTCTAGGATGCTTTTTTTTTTAATTGTTCACTAGTTTGTTGACCCACATATGTATTTGCATTTTTCCTTGAAAAAGAAACAAGATTTTTGGTGGCATATATGTACTTCTGTATAAATTGTATAGCTTGATAGGATGTTTATGTCTTAAAAGAATGTTTTCCTTTCGCTTTGTCGGTATCATCATATTGTTTGTTAAACATACCACTAGAAGGAAATAGGAATTAATAAATGTGAGAGAAGAAAGCCAGGTATATACACGTGGTGAATTAGAATTGAGAATAAGTTAAATTTTTATTTTTTTAGGAAAACATACTTTAGAGACTCAGTAAAGGAATTTTAAAGAAACAGATATAGATGTAGCAGTAAGATGAAGGATTATTTAAGTCAAAACACATTACTGGAGGATAGAAGGTCATGAGATGCATTAAATCACATATAATTATAATAAAGAAGAAAGGGTGAGAAATAGAAAAGAAGGTGAATTATCAGAAATGAAATAAGGGACAGAATATTGATCAGATTTTCAGAAGAACCTACAAAGAAACCCATTTCATTCTAACACTAGTCTTAGGTCCAAGATTTTTCAAAACCAGCTTTCTAGGGATGCACTCTAAATACAAGTGAGCTATGGTACATGGCCATTGTGGTCTCTGGCCCTGCGCTGTGCAGTGAGATGATTGAAAATAGAAAAGTCTATACATCATCTTTCCACGAAGTAATCAGCTCCCTGCGAATGCATATAAATGGGAATTCAGATCTTCTTACTTGTGTTTCTCAGGATACTGCCATACCCTGACCTCTAAGAAGGAATGGAATCTCCTATTAATGCGTCCATGGCTTTAATTCACAACTTATCAGACTTAAAGATACTGAAAAATAGCCGGGATGCTGATAGCGGTGAGATCTGGGCTGGGAGGCCTAGGGAGAAGACGCAAGGCAGGCAAGCCTGAGATGAGTGAGAAGTGGAGAGATGGGAAGCCTTGTGTTCTGACCCATGAATATTCATCTACCTTCTTTTCCGAGGAACCACATTCACAGTGTTACAACCACAAAGGCAGCATGGACAGTCATGACATTCACTTATTGTTAACATTGTATAGATGTCATTATTATAAACTATCTCCAAAACAGATTGTTAGCTTATTGTGGAAATAAACGCAGCGAGAGGGAAGAAGAAATGAAACCATCGTCTTGCCATTACTCATCGGAGCCGGCTTAGAATGAAAACAAACCCAAACACTCTTAAGCCCAGCAGCAACATTTATAACAATTTTCCTAATTTAACTCCTTTTCTTTTTGCTAAGGAGAAACAGTTGTATTTTTGTCATTAATAGCAAAGGGAACAGTGCCTAAACAGCCTATTATAAATTCTTCTGGGAAAGCATATTACAAATAATTGAAAACAAACCTGATTCTGTGAACTTGGCAGCAAATGTATAACAGAAAGCAATTCAGCCCTGGCCCCTGGATGATTGATTAAATGTTTGATTCCCTTTACCTTTCATTCACACTGTGTTTGTCAAAAGGAAAGAAAAAAGGGAATGTTATGAACCAAAATCCACTTTAGACAGATAACTTACAATAATGATCAATGACCTCATATCAGCTGTTTATTCATTTTTCTCCAGCTTTCATGTTTCTAATATTCACGAGTCTGCATGAATTCCGGCAGAAAATGAGGCCCTGGCTTTCAGCACATCCCCACCCCCTGCCAGCTAACCGGCATCACGAGCTGTATCTGAGCTTCTTTGAGGCCATGGCCCTGCGGCTTCCTGTGGTCAGTTATTAGTGTGAGTCCAGCAAAGGAACAAGAACACTGTGTACTCAGTAAATCTACAGAAAACTTCATCCCCTGGTTGTGTGGGAGGAGAGGTCCCTGGGTGCACTCTGTTTCTTTGAAGGGACTGGAGATCCGCTGGTGCCGTACAAATGTCAGGGGTGTGCAGAGCCAGTATCCTACAAACCCAGTAAATAAATGATTACGATCCAACTCTGTACGGACTAATGGGAGGAAGCCGAAGGAGGCTCTTGACATGGATGGTGTTTGTGGGGCTGTTGCTCCAGAAAGCATGCAACGTTCACACTGAGCCTCCTGGATGAAGCTCTTTTAGAAAAGCTTGATATTTCTGAACGTTCCGTGCACATTGCAGTGTGTGCTGTGAGCCCGGCGACTCCAGCAAGATCTTCGGTATGAGGTCAGATTTACAGAGTGTCCCTTCCCACAGCCCATCCTCTTTCTTCTTCACCTTTGTCTTCCCACCACCGACTGCCCCCGTGTCAGGGTTCCGCAGCCTTCTCTTCCTGAACCCTCGTGTTGGTACTTGGTCACCTACTGTGTCGTCAGTGGCTGTCATGTCAGCAGATGGAAATACAGGCCATCCCCAGAGCCCAGCCCGGCACAGAGGTGGAGGGGATGTGATCAGGCAGCCCTCTGATCTTTCTTTGTCTTTGTCCATGTGTGAAATTGCTTATGAGTAAGAAGGCAAAATTCAGGCACATGTCCTGCTCTTCTTGGTGCCCAGTCTCCCATGGATGGGTGTCCCTCTCAGCACTTGCAGAATCACCTTTCCATTGTGGGAGGGAACCTTGCCACCGCTGCTTACATTGTCTGAGGGTGTTGTCTGAGGCTGCCCGGGTGGGTAATAGGTAACTTCTGTAAAGGGTGTAACACATCCTGCTTAGCAGAGACACACATAACCATTTGTATTATTTTTCTTACTTTCACAAGAGTAACAACAACTGGGGCTTAATGGTTTTTCCTGTGAGCTAGGCATTTTCCTGTTCAGGTTATATGGATTACCTCTTTTAATTCACCAAACAGCTTGATAAGTTTGTGTTGACTTTTTACAAAGGAAACTGAGACACAGAGATTACGGTGCCTAAATTTATAAAAGCAATCAGCGACAGAGCCAGAATTTGAATCCAGGTGGTCTGTCCCCAACATTAAGGTCTTAAACTGTGACTAACGATCTGAAAACACACGTAGACACACGTACACACACACAACTACACACATATACACCTAGTTTTAGCCAAAACTAGGAAAGTATACATGTACAGACATCCTTACTGTCTTATACACAGACTCATTGGTACTCGCATTTATAAACCCACCGAAATAAAAATCCCTCAGTTATGGAAAGATGAAATTTTGCTCTGCAAAAAAAAAATTTTTTTTATTTTAAATTTTAAATTTTTTGTTTATTATTTTACTCTTTGTCCAATGAAAAATCCTAAGAGAGAGGGGAAACCTGTAGTTTCCTCTCACAAAGCTAAGCTAGAGGCCACAATTAGATAATAGAACACATAATTTCACTTGAAAGCGTAGAAACTTGACCAACTGTGGACATACAATTTCATTCTAAAGGTAAAATGAAATGAAGCAGGACAAGAGTTTGAGAGAGAGAGAGAGAGAGAGAGAGGAGCAAGAGAGGGAGAGAGTAGTAAAGATTCAGATATGGAAGAAAACAACAAAAAAATTAATAACATGGAAGCAAAAGGAAGGTGAGAAAGGAAGGTGGCAAAGAAGGGAGCAGTTAGAGAATGAGCCTGTCCATATCCTGGTGAGAGTAGGGAGTGGATAGGCAAGTGTCTGAAGGTGCAGGCACGTGGGTAGTCACCACAGGAAGTCCAGTTTGCCGACATATATTTTAGGGATGTTAGAAATGCAGGTAGCCAAGGGACATGTTCAATCCTGAGAACCTTGTGTCTATGTTCAAACTCTTCTCTAAGTATTAGTATGATTCCATAATCTAAAGTTGCTTATATCTTGTTGCTTAAGGTAGCACCTTTTGGAACAATAAACTAGTTGAGGTCATCAATGGCCAGACCAAATTCCTGCTTTTATAGAAATGGGAGAAAAAAATCAAAATAATATATTTATAAGCTTTTCATTTATATACTTGCAACACACACACACACACACACACACACACACTTGCTCTCTGAGGAACCTTGAGTCAGAGAATAAGAATGGAGGAGAGAGACTGAATTTCTTTGTCAAGCATGCATCTAGGTTTTGTTCCAATCGAATGACACAGGATCTGGCACAGTATTTAGACTTCCTGGTCCAAGATTTTATTTTAATTTTAAACAAGTGTTCCCACACGAGGACCGAGAACAAAACAGGAAAATGTTGCTTAAGTTTTCCTTTGTGCTCTTATTATATGTCTTTCAAGTGTACTGATTGTTCTGTCCTACTGATGTGGGTCACTGTACTCTTGGTTGCTTTTTGTCTCACTGGAACTTTCTCTAAGAGCTTTCCAGAGTAAAGAAAAGCATGTTAGTCTCACAAATATTTGTTTCTGTTATTAACATATTATTTTCCCTTTCTTTCTATAATCTGAGGTTTTAGTCCTTCCTACTTAGTAGATTTTACTATAAATTATAAACTAATTCTTTTGCACACCAGCGAATGGTTTTTACTTACTCAAACACTTAAATACTAAACCTATCATAACCAATTTCATTTATTATGATGTTGGTAAGACTTGGGGATTGTTAGTAATTTTCTGGATAATTGATGCTTTAGTCTTCAACCTTTGGACATGTTCTGGTTCTGGTTTTGAGCTTTGCATCTGTTTACAAGGAGCATCTCTCTTGCTATGGATCAATGCAAGGAGGTGTTAACAAGGTCTAAGATTGTCCGTAGTTTAGTAATGCTTTGTCCTTTAGTTGACCTCAGGAGGCCGGGCATCAGACCTGGTGGTGGGTCTGATCTGGTGGGTCCTGAGTGGGGCCCTGGAGCACAGTACCCAGTCTACCCCAGGAAGTCCCTAGTGGATAAAACTCGTAGGATAACTTTGACCTAAATTTATGAAGAACAGGCAAGAGCTGGGGAAATCAAACAATAGAGATAATTGCAGAGGACCAAGAGGAAAAAAAAAACAAAGAAAATGAAATTAGAATCCTGGGGTCAGTCATGGATAGGACCAGAATGGAGGTAAAGCAAATGAGAGAATGGAGGGTGTGTGCATGGAAAAGTTCTCTCTCCAGTGGTGAGCTTCTTGTTGCTACAAGTCTGCAAATAGTGCCTCGATGAGTGGCTTAACACATGCTCCTGCAATCTCTACTCTGTGCCTTGTTTGAGCTGAGGAGTTCAGCCAAGAGTATCAGACTAGAACTGGAACAAATCCTAGCTATATGAAGTTAACCCTACTTGTTAAAAGGTCAATATCTGTTTTCTCTTCTTAAAGAGATAATAATAACATCAGCCTCAAAAATGGTTGTCACAGCTTTAAGTGACTTATTACTCTATGAGTTAGTATACACAGATCCCAGGCAACACTGTCTGTATTCAGTAAGGACACAGTAATAACTATTGTTTTTATGTGCAAGATACTATGTATTGCAAAGACACTTCTGAAATAGCTATGAACTTGGGACAGATGACTAATGAAACTATTCTCTTAGTCTCTCTTCTCTTGAGGCACACCCCAAACAAAATTTGGAGCAAGGCAAATGTTAGGGGAAAGTGAGAGAACTTTCCCTCATGGTCTGCTCTGAAGTAACTCCTCTTAGATTCTTTCCTGGCTATGAATTTCGGATGATGCCTGTGTCCCTATATAGTCTTAGCTTGACAGCACAAAGATTTAGTAATGGCATGTGCATTTGATAAAATTTAAATGAGAAGCTCCCAAAAGAGTTCAAGAAAACCTGTTTTCACAGCTCTTCTTTTATCCTTGCAAATATTAAATACTTTAACTAGAAAAAGAAAAACACAAGTAATAGAAAATTTTTAACTTGGAATAGTTTTAAAAATTATCATTTGAAAAGAATTATAAATTTTAAAATAGATGTACGATAAGCACCCATATGTCAAGGTTCTTTCAGAGCAAACATAAAAAGGCATGGGGAGTTTTATTTGTATTTAGTAATAGTTTTCTCTCTTTGAAAATTTTAGCGACTTAGTTGTCATTGTTCCTTTTATACATCATGACCAATGGGAATGATATCGGGATCTTTCATTCAGTTATGATGGATTATAGTTCACCCATCTGGACATGTTTCAGATGAAGGTAACCTAAGCTCCTTTTGAGAAAGTGGATTAGAAATAAATGTTTTGCTGGATTGCTTTGAGTTGTACAAAGCATGAAGACCACCAGAAACTTTTTTTAAAAAGGACCACACCAGTTTTGAGACTTTGAGAAAATTGAAACTCCTAAAGCAGCTGAGACTTTGCTTCTATTTTTTATTTTTCTAAAAAAGTTCGATCTTCTATGTCCATAGGAGTCAGACGGTGCTACCACATAAGACATGCTGTGGGTAGAAAGAATAAGTAACTGATACAAAGTGAGGGAAAGAGAGGAGAGCGGGAAAGACCAGCAGAGAAGCTATGCAAACCTTTGGAGTGAAATATTTTAACTAATTTCACTAGGAGAGAAGAAAAATAAAAACATGAAAAATACTCTTTGAAGAGAACTGATTTTATCATTATGCTGTAATTTATTAATGACCACTGTTTTAATAGTGAAGAATCTGTTTAAATGTTTCATGGAGCTATGAAATCTTTTATCTAGAAATGACAAATGCAAGAAATGTAATTCAAAGAAAAAGAATAAGAAGAAGAAAGAAAGAAAGAAAGAAAGAAGAGAGAAAGAAAGAAAGAAAGAAAGAAAGAAAGAAAAGAAAGAAAGAAAGAAAGAAAGAAAGGAAGGAAGGAAGAAAGGAAAACAATCTAAGTTTCAGGGACATTTGGAACCAAGTAGGTGTCAAAAGCAAAATATTGTCTTATAGGAGAGTGAAAGACCTGTTAAGACTAAGTCAAGGGTAGAGTAGTCATATTTGTTAAATGGTTCATTAAGCTGACATTTCCCTGTACTGAAATCGGTTAGTTAAGAAAGTTAAAGTCACACACAGTCCTTGACATTTTATATATTAGAATATTACTTTTCAAGTAGCTCAGTGGTCATCAAAGGTGGAGAGTTGTTTTGCTTAGGTTTGTAAAACTTGTAAACTTCTAATGGTAGTGGGATACTTATTAAGGACCTTCCAGACTAACTCACTGCATTGTGCTATGCATGGAAAAAGTCTTTGTAATTCTTTTAAGTAAGAATATCGAGATACCTGAAGGGATGTACACCTTTGTATAAGTATATCTTATTATTTTTCTCTTCAACAATAGCTCTACTGGTATCTTAAAAAATTGTTTGTTGACTTACTCAAATATTAGGACTACAGAGATACTCATATGACTTTTTAGGTACTTGGACTATTACAGCTCTAGTGAGATTTATTCAATTACGGTAAGGAAAATTCATGCTAAAATTCTTGATGTTTATCCAATAAATGGATTTTAAAATACAGGCAAACCACATACAAAATCAATTTTTAAATGACATCCACAATACACAATTTGTAAATGTTTGAGGAAAGAGTTAACTCATTGGAAGTTCTATCACAGTCTTTAATATTTGGGCTCTGTTATTGATTTATTCATTCAATAAGTAATTATTGAGAATCTACTGTGTACTATTCACAATGTTCAACACTGAGAATACACTGGAAATAAGACAGAGTTCCCATTCTCATTTAACTTACGGTCTAGTAGTAGACACAAGCAAGTCACAGGAGCTCAGAAAACTCAGAGGAGGGGCTCATAGACAGGACATAGAGGTGTTGGCAGAAGGTCTTCAGCTGAGACCTGAAAGGAGTATAAAGTTAGATCTGTGTAAACATGGAGCAATGGGGAGACAAAAAAGGAGTTTTAAAAAGGAGCCCAGAGATAAGATAGACCACGGCACAAAAGGGCAAGTGAAAATGACTCAGTGATTTGGAACATATAAGTATTTTTGAAACGACTAAGTGAATGAATGAGATATATTGAAGTGTGAAGAGGCAGACCAGAGAGAAAGCTTTGTAAGCATGTGTTATAAGCCTTCAAAGTACTGCATTTTCTGGATGCACAAATGAGCCATGTTTGAATAAAATAAGCTATGTATGAATAAAAATAATCATAAAAGTGCCAGCTCTTAGTTGGAGCAAATAACAAAATACGGGGCAAAGGAAACTGGAAGGAGGACTTCAATAAACTGTGTTTGATAGAATTAGAAAAAAAATGGACTGGAAAAACATTAATTCTATAATGCTCCATTTCCTCATGAAGGCTCTAAAAATTCTTGATAGGAAAGTCTCTAGTGTGAAATCTTTAAATCTTTTATTAACCTGTATTATAAATGATATATTATGCCTCATTATTATCTATCCAATGTATTTTTATTACCCAGGCCTTAATTTTCATATATTCACATATTTTCATATTTTTAAGACTTTAAAAGTAATGCGTTGATTTGAAAAAGCTTTAAAAAATTAGTGAAACTTTTTTGATAAGGTAAGGAAGGTTATATGTAAGTGATGAATCATTAAATTCTACACCTGAAACCAATTTTACCACATGTCAACTAACTAGAGTTTAAATAAAAACTTAAAGAAGGGTATTTTTTAATATCTATTCAGTTATGTATAATAAAACCAAACAATCCATAAAGGTGATTATACAGTTTATTAAAAAATTTCTTCTAGAAACAAGGTACTACGTAATTTTTAATTCTTATTGATTGTTACTGCTTGTCTATGGGGTTTAAGGGACTTATAATTTCAATATAGTTTATCATTTTTTCATCTACTCTTTTGTAAATAATAGTACATCAACTTTATAGGTTGGACACTGAGATAGCTGATATAATTTGCACAAGCCAGTAAGTAGGTAAGGTCTACCTTGCTCTGGCTAACAAAATTAAGTTGAGCGATCTTAAGTTTAAATACATTGTCTTATGACTTGGAAAAAGCACTTATGTGTTTTTCCCAGCTGAGAATAACCTGTCAAAATGAAATTTTGGTGTAATAGAGAATGAAGTTAACTAATGTTTAACTAGTGTTAAAAGATGTAGTAGACTTAGATATAAGGAAATCATAGATCAAAGCTGTTAATTTCCTAATTTTCTCTAAATCAACTTAACTCAAAATGCTTGGGTAGAACGTGATACAAAGGATTACTGACTTTAATTTCATTTTGTGGACATAGCATACTCAAAGATTTATTCATGTAATGTCAGAAAAATCTGATGAATTATTTTATGAAATTTGCTTTTTAGGTAGAAAGCCATTTGAATTTGCTAAATATTTAGGATTTACATAAGTTTCATGAATTCAGAAATTTGTACTTAGCAAGTACTTAATTTTTGCTAGATACTGCCTTATATGCCAGGGATTATATCAGGTAACAAAATTCCTGAATTCTTGGGATTTATGATCCAAAGAGTGGAGAGAAATAATCATTATGATAAATAGGCAAAGCACACTCATGGCGTGTTAGAAGAAAAGTACTAAGGAGAACACTGAAGCAGGTAGGGGGAATAGTAAATGCCAGGATGAAGTTTGCAGTGTAATTAGTCACTGAAAGACTCACCGAGAAGACCTCATTTAAGCAGGGTTGGAAAGAGATGAGAAACTGAGCATTGCAGTATCGGGGAAGAGAACATTCCAGGCAAGAGAACCCCAAGTGCTAAATCCTTGAGATAAAGCCCTGTCTGGCATGTTCTAGCAAAGATGGCAGTCTGGCCAGAGCAATGTGAATAGAGAAAGAGTAGGAAAAGAGCTCTCGAAGTTAATGTTTTCTTTGGCAGTGTTTCAGGGTGGAGATGGCATTGAGATAATTTAGGATCTCGTAGTTCATTGCAAAAAGTTTGGCTTTTATTGGTCATGAAATAGAAAGGCATTGGAAGGTTTTAAGGAAAAGAATGACATGAGCAGAGTTATATTTTCAAAGGAATTTTCAGAGAGCTCCCTGAAATGGATGGTGACCTCGAGAATCTGTAAGACTGTTGTTGAGGCACCAAGTGAAGTGGGCTAACTAAAAGCGTTTGCTCCTTCTCAGGAAATGATGACTTTTATGCAGTCTGCTAATGATGAATGTGATTATGGCATGGGGACTGAGTTGGGGTTGGACCTCTTTTGCGGTGGTTCACACTATTTTCAGTTAGTTGCTGGCCAGCATTTGCTGTTGAATAATCTGTTGAAGAGGAATCTCTGCCGAAATTACTAGAGATCATCTGGCAAACAGAAGTGAAGAGAACATGGAACAACTTGCAGCATAGCACGACCTGGCTTTGGTGCACAATATTCTACATCGTTAATATTAAACTTGTGATTTTTGTTTTTAGAGAAACAGAATAAGTTGATGGAAACATTTACTAACAACTTAAAAAAAAAAAAACAGCCGCTGTGGTTGCAAATACACTGTACAGAAATAAGAGTGGTGGAAGGGAAAACTGCTGGGAAGTTATTGTGCCTGGGGCGGCGAGGACGGGGCAAGATGATGAATGTTTGCACCGATATGGTTTTAGGGGAGGTGGTAAGAAGCGTTTGGATGCTGGATATGTTTTGAGGGTAAATCCAAGAGGATTTGTAGACAAATTGGATGCCCAAAGACAGAAAACAAAAGCAGTCAAGCAGGACTCCAACTTGGAGTCTTGAGTAGGTGAAAGGATGAAATTATTTTTTTCTTTTCTTTTTTTTTAAATTTAAATTCAATTAGCCAACATACAGTACATAATTAGTTTTTGATGTAGTGTTCAGTGATTCATTAGTTGCATATAATACCCAGTGCTCATCACATCACGTGCCTTCCTTAATGCCCATCACCTAGTTCCCCATCCCCCCACCATTTCCCCTTCTGCAACCCTCAGTTTTTTTTCCCCAGAGTCAAGAGTCTCTCATGGTTTGTCTCCCTCTCTGATTTCTTCCCATTCAGTTTTCCCTCCCTTCCCTTATGATCCTCTGTGCTATTCTTTATCTTTTCTTTTTAATTTAAATTCAATTAGCCAACATATAGTACATCATTATTCTCAGATGTAGAATTCAGTAATACGTCAGTTACGTATAACACCATGTGCTCATCACGTCAGATGCCCTCCTTAATGCCCATCACCCAGTTACCCCATCCCCCCACCCACCACCCCTCCGGCAACCCTCAGTTTGTTTCCTATAGTTAGTTAAGAGTCTCTTACGGTTTGTCTCCCACTCTGAAGACTTCCCATTCAGTTTTCCCTCCTTTCCGCTATGATCCTCTGAGCTGTTTCTTATATCCAGTGAGCTTGGGAAGATAGTGGGGATGGATATCAGGAACTCAGTTTGAGACACCTATTTGGCAGCCACGTCAGTATATGCAGAAGGCAGTCGGATTCTGCACCCTGACTTTCAGGGGAGAGGTTAGGCCTGGAGATACAGGTGTGAGAGACATCAGTATAGATGGTATGTGTGTATGTATGTATTTTTGCCACAGGGTGTGTTTTACTTTCATTAATCATAAGTAGTTACAGATGGTATTTACGTTGGTGAGCTTTGATGGGATCACTAAGTGAATAAGTGTGGATAGACAAGAAAAAAAGGCCAAAAAACTCAATACTGTGGTGCTCCAATATTAGAAAGTCAGAGATGAAAGGAGGGGGATAGTAAGCAGTGAGGGAGAGTGAGAAAGGTACCCAGAGAGGTAGGAAGACCAGGACAGTGTGGTGTCCTGGAAGTCATGGGAGTAACCCATTGTTTTCAATGCTACAAACAGATCAGGTATGGTGAGGACTGAAAATTGATCACTCGGGGGTTCCTGTTGACCACCCAGAGCCAGAACCAGAGGCTTTGCTCTGCGCTGGAAACACAGTGACAAATTATTGCACTATCTCCTTTTCCTAAGCTTCACACGGCTCACCCCTTTCTCCAAATATATGCTTTATTCTTTTCTCACAGGATAAAATAAAAGTCATTAGGCTTCCTTTTCAAAGTTACTATAATCTTACTTTCCCTCTCTGAAACATCATATATATATATATATTTTTTTTTAATTCTGGAGGTTTTTCTTTTATTAGTTTTTTGAACAATAATCATATTGGGTGATTGAGAATTCTGCAACAGGATACTTTTTTAAAAATTTAATTAATTAATTTATTTATCTATCTATTTTATTGAGTTGTTAGTCACCATAAAATACATCATTAGTTTTTGATGTAGTGTTCCATGATTCATTGTTTCTGTATAACACTCAGTGCTCCATGAAATCCATGCCCTCCTAAATACCCATCACCAGGCTCACCCATCCCCCCACCCCGTCCCTTCTAAAACCCTCCATTTGTTGCCTGGAGTCCATGGTCTCTCATGGTTTATCTCCCCCTCCAATTTCTCCCCCTTCGTTTTTCCTGTCTCTTAATGTCCTCCATGCTATTCCTTATGTTCCACAAATAAGTGAAACCATATGATAATTGACTTTCTCTGTTTGACTTATTTAACTTAGCATAATCTCCTCCAGTCCCATCCAAGCTAATGCAAAAGTTGGGTATTCATCATTTCTGATGGCTGAGTATTATTCCATTGTGTATATGGACCACATCTTTTTCCATTCATCTGTTGAAGGGCATCTTGGCTCTTTCCATATTTTTGCTATTGTGGACATTATTGCTATGAACATTAGGGTGCATATGGCCCTTCTTTTCACTACATCTGTATCTTTGGGGTAAATACCCAGTAGTGCAATTGCTGGGTCATAGAGTAGCTCTATTTTTAATTTTTTGAGGAACTTCCACACTGTTTTTCAAAGTGGCTGCACCAATTTGCATTCTCACCAACAGTGTAAGAGGGTTCCTCTTTCTCCACAACTTCTCCAACATTTGCTGTTTCTTGCCTTGTCGATTTTTCCCATTCTAACTGGTGTAAGGTGGTATCTCAATGTGATTTTGAATTTCCCTGGTGGCTAATGATGATTCTGAAACATTACATTAAGCATGACCGGATTTAAGGGGTTCCCACAGTTTCAGCCACTCATTTTTATACAGATCCTTTGGCCATGCCTATAGACAGCTAATCTCATCCTACACACATGGCTGTTCTTGTTATATCTCCTGGGATCACCACGCTTTCAACTTGTACTTACGTTACTGACACATTTAAAGACTGGTAATAAAAATGGGATTTTAAAATGTATGAAAAGAGTATACTACACAGCAAGTTGTCAACTCCATTCTCTTCCACTACTCATTTCCAGGTTTCTGATGATTATTAATGACCCTTAGTGATCATTCTTACACACATCCATTCACTCAATAAACTTGTATCATTAGGGAACATATCAGGACTATAGCTCTTCCAGCAATCTAAAGCAGATGCAGTAATATAAATAGAGAAACATAATAATAAGGGATAATTATCCATACCAGAAAATTGATTATTTGCTGTGAAAGCTATTTTTAAGTTGTATTCTAATCATAAAAGTAAAAACACCATAGAGGCAGAGAGGTCTTATCCATCTGCAAAGGAGGTGTGATTTAAATAGTACACTTACAACTAATAAAAACAGAATTATTTGGATGGGTTGAGTATAATATTGATTTAGACATTTGGTCATAAAAAAAGTTATTTCTCGGGTGCCTGGGTGGGTCAGTGGGTTAAAGCCTCTGCTTTCGGCTCAGGTCATGATCTCAGGGTCCTGGGATCGAGGCCCGCATCGGGCTCCCTGCTCAGCGGGGAGCCTGCTTCCCCCTCCCTCTCTCTGCCTGCCTCTTTGCCTCCTTGTGATCTCTCTCCCTCTGTGAAATAAATAAAATCTTTTTTTTTAAAAAAGTTATTTCTCATGAGTTTTTATTTTCTTTTTATTTATCTGTGAAAAGTAATTTCAAAGAAGAGTGTAATTTTTAAAATCTAAAAAGCCGGCTGTTAATCAGGCTGATATTTTCAGCTGGAATGAATTCCTTTGACAGCACGAACATATACTCTCCAACACGTCTGTAATGGAAATCCTTTCAGAAGACACCAGACCGCCACAGACTTCCCACGGCCTCTCAGCAAGGCAGCGGTGGGCTTAAGGGCGGACACTTTTCATTCTTTTGAAGATAGACACCGTCCAGTTGTTATCCCATCCCAGGAGATCAGGAAGTATTCGAAGCTCTCCAGTGGACTTGGAATTACACCACAAAGTGCCAGTGGACATATCCTCTCTAATATTAGGATTTATTTTGAAGGAGAGTGGGAAAAATGAAGGAAGAAATCTGCACACAACATGGCCAAACAGCTGGCTGGTTTTATATCCCAGAAACAGCTTGGGACTAACTCTACTCACAAGATCTCTTGGCAGAAGAACTTGATGAAAATACCAAAGCTGTGAGAAGTGTTCTTTTGCCGAAACCTGTATGTCGCTATCATAAGGTTTATTAACCTAAATGAGAACACGTGCACCATTTTTTAAAGTTCCTGTATGTTTAAAGAGGAACTTACTGATTCTGTGTACAGTTACAAAAATGGCTCCATCAGCATTTACACCAAGTAAACCTTAATAATTTTCAGAAACATGAATCCTGGACATGTGGCGATGTCTTCCTTTCTTTCAGATAGCACTTTTGGAGCACCGAAGGGAGAGCTTGATAAGATACAACCTTAAGCATGAATTCAAGGGCACGAGTGAATTCAATCATGCACGACCATGATTTCTTCGATGCCAAAATCTCTAAGGGAAACTCATTTTAATTGCTTCATGCATCTATTTGTTCTATGTTTACATTTAATTGATACATTCTTAAGTCATAGAGACAACTTAATTTTAAACATATTTCTGGCTCACCTGCTAGATCCCAGAACTGTGGAATACGCAAGACCTACTTAAGTCTTCTAGAATTTCCTACATTAGAGGGAGGGTATTCGGTATATTGAGGTTCAGTGTTTTAGAAGATTTTTGTATTCTATCATTCTCAAATGTGTTAAGTGATTTTATTCTCTACTAAATATCCAAGATAGATGCAATTAGCTGGGACATTTCATATTTTTATCCTGAACCATTTTGAATTTATTCTTCGTGGCATCAAAATTAGTTTCTCATCTCAGAGTTTGCTATATTTATTTTTCTAGTGATTCAGTAGTTTATTGGCAGTCAGTTTGTAAAATCTCTCAGGGATTATCTAAATGCAGGATGTTAGGAATGGAAACACATACCATTGCCTGTCCTGTCAAAAAACATAATTAACACACATGATTTATTGTCTTGAAAAAGTAGATGAGAATTCCAGTGGCTGACCTCAAGTCACAGATTCTCAGTGTATGTACAGATTGTCATGTTCTGGTACAGCCCTCAGCCTAGCACACATTCTTCTCTTCTTGTATTCCTGTTTCTTTAGTCTCCTGTAAGTGCGTGTCTCTGTGTGTGTGTGTGTGAGTGTGTGTGTGTGTCTGTCTCTCTCCGTGTGTATGTTTTCTGTTTAAAACCTGCCAGTTTCAAGTTTTTTGAACAATTTTGATTTATCACATAGGGAGTACTTCATTTACCAAGGACAGAAAAAGTAAAAATACTATACTTCTTCCTTTGAGTGTATCAAGAGTTTCCTCATTCCTTTTTATCATGCACATAATTCATTATATAGATGTATAACTTACTTAACCAGTCATACATTATTGATGGATATTAGATTGTTTCCAGTCTCTTGCTATTACCAAAAAAATGCCATAGGAATATATATATATATGTGTGTGTGTGTGTGTGTGTGTGTGTGTGTGTGTGTGTGTGTGTGTGTATATATATATATGATATTTCCCAGAAGTAGAATTTCTAGGTCAAAATTCTAGGCATTTGTAATGTTGATAGCTTTGCTGAGTTCTTCATAGTGGTTTGTGCCACTTATAACTGAACATCTGAGAATGCCTGTATCTCCTTAGTCTTGCCATGAGGGAGTATTATAAATATTTTGGGATTTTGACAGCATGAAAAAATGGAAAAAGTTTATTACTGTATTTTAAATGAGCAGTCGTGGCACGCCTGGTGGCTCAGTCAGTTAAATGTCTACCCTCAGCTCAGGTCATGATCCCAGGATCCTGGGATCAAGCCCCGCGTCAGGCTCCCTGCACAGTGGGGAGTCTGTTTCTCCCTCTCCCTCTAGCCACCCCACTCATTTTTGCTCTCTCTCAAATAAATAAAATAAAATCTTTAAAAAAAACTTAAATGAGCAGTCCTATTATTATGAGTGAGGTTCACTGTCTTATTGAAAGCTTAATGGCCACTAATGAGTAGTCCCTTTATACTTTTTGTGTTTTTGTGTTAGTTGCTGGGTTTTTTTTGTTGTTGTTGATTTATAGGAGCTCTTCAGGTATTAGGAAAATAATTTCTTTATCTGTAATAGGAATACTTTTGGTTTATCAATTTTCTCTCATCAGAATTCTCTGTTCTCATGAGATGACTGTGAGAGAATGTGGACTTTGTGTGCCTCTAGAGGGTAGCTCTTTGCTAATTTCTCAATTTTTTACATGATTAGATTTTATTTCTTCTGGTGTTAATTGTACTAAATTATCCTCCTAAAAAATTTACTGTTCAATCCAGGTTCCAATGTACTTTCATAGGGTGTATTTTTATAGAACATGTTGAATCTTTGGTAATTTTTTGTCTTCTTAATCTATCTGTTTTTGAAAACCAAATAACAAAAAAACAACCTTTTGAAAGCTCTCACTGTGATTGTAGATTCATTTAGTTTTCTTCTAATGTGTCAGTTTTTGTTGTATATATCTAAGACTGCATAATTAGATACTTTCAATCTTAGAAGTACTTTAATTTCTGTATTGTCTGAAATATTGTAACTTATTTAGAAACCAAGTTTTCTGGTTTCCCACTATATACCAGATTCTTTTTTTTTTTTTTTTTT
>LNAC01000231.1:825173-960027 GCA_002007465.1 Ailurus styani | reverse complement strand
AGAGAGAGATTACAAGTAGGCAGAGAGGCAGGCAGAGAGAGAGGAGAGAGGAGGAAGCAGGCTCCCTGCTGAGCAGAGAGCCCGATGTGGGCCTCGATCCCAGGACCCTGGGATCATGACCTGAGCCGAAGGCAGCGGCTTTAACCCACTGAGCCACCCAGGCGCCCCTATATACCAGATTCTTAAATAATTGTAGGGCATAACATTTTTCAGAAAAAGAATGATGGACTTAAGATTTTGTGGAAATCCTAGCAAAATCAAGTAACGGCAAGGCCTTAGAACAAAAGAATATGGGGAATTGCAGTATGTAGAAAATGCCTAAAATACAAACAAATGAATTGCTTATACATCTGTGTGAAGGTCTATAACCTTCCTCAATTACTTCACTATATTCCAGTGAGTAAATATCAACCTGCATCTGCCTAATTGGAAGATGTGAAGCTTTATTTTCCCAAGAAAAATCAGAAAAAGCCAGAGATTTCATTTTTGGTAACCTTCATTGTTAAATTGTTTCCCCTACTGTGCAGATTCACATCTCTTTGATCAATGGGAGACCAAGTGCTGATGACCCCTCTCCTGAACTGCTAGAATTTACCTCTGCCCGCTATATTCGCCTGCGATTTCAGAGGATCCGGACCTTGAATGCTGATTTGATGATGTTTGCTCACAAAGACCCAAGAGAAATTGACCCGATTGTCACCCGAAGAGTAAGTTATGATGAATCCTATTGTGGCCCATCAGCAATATTGGAATTGTTACATAATTTTTAAAAGTCCCTTTCAGTGATTTGTAGGAGTGGCTGTATCAGACCACAATTCAACATAACCTTCCTTTGTTCAAAGCCAACCTCTGCCCCTTAGTCAATATGTAGCATTTATCAAACTTTTTAACATTTCTAAACTTAAATTTCCTCATTTGTAAAGTGAAGATGACACTGCATGTTTCATCGTCTTATTTTTGATGACTGAGGTTGTTTTTGTGACTTTAGGGGATCTGAGCTCCCATCATAATTGGCACTTGGGAGTTACTATGGGAGGTGCCGTGGCTTTGAAACATTTTTGGCTACAATCCACACTAAGAAATGTATTTTCTATCATAACTCAGTATACACACATACACATCTCGATATATCTTATACTTTAATGTGAATAGAATTTGCTGGGGATATTGTAGGAATGCAGATTCTGACTCAGTAGGTCTAGGGCAGAGTTGAAAAACAGTAATTCTAGCAAGTTTTTAGGTGACGTAAGTGCTGTTCTGTGAACCATTGTGCCCAATCAAATAATTTAACTTTATGCTTCATTAATGAATCACAAGACGTAGTTTCAAAAAGCACTACTGTGGGGGGAAACTGATTGTGTACACTGTTTTACTGTCTTTTATAAATAGGATAACGGGGGAAGAAAGGTGATGGCATCCCTTTTAATAGATCCTTGAAAACAGGAGCTAAGAGAAGTGATGTTTTCAGGGTTAAGCTAGAATTTGTGGATTATGACATAGGTGATCAGTCCAGGTTACTAAAGTAATAATTGCCTTTTTTCCTACCTAGTCCTCACCACATTCACTAGTCAATGTCCCATTCCTTGTGGACTGCTATACAACCAAGACATTGTTATCAATTCAGCTATAAATCCATAAAGCAAATCCATGCTAACAGGATATCTACTCTGTGACTAGAGGCAAAGGCAGAAATTGGATCATAGAGAGAAATGGAGATTGTGAGACAAAGCACTTAATTCTAGAACAACGCACTTAGTTCTAAAAGGTCTGGCTACTGCCACCAGTTACAAATGGCTGAACCAGCAGACTGAATATCGCTGGGCAGCCCTTTTCACAGTTCATGAATACCCCTTATGTGTATTTTCTTCTCACTACTCAACTTACCCACATCTAACCACTCCATCATCCCAAAAATAACTTTTAAAGTTTGATTATCCCCATACAACTCACATTGGATGTTTTAGTGCCCTGCATTTTCCAAGCTTGAAATAATTTACCTTGCATTACACTTCAGCGTATTGTAAATTATCTTATACAGAAGTATTATTTTACTGCAATGTTTAGATTCTTTACGTGTTTAAAAAATCACCTTTAATTATAATTTTGACATGACTTAAAAATATACACTGAGGAAGACCGAGTAATTTTGAAGTGAAATTTAATCTTTTCCGACAGTATATCTAACGGCGGGAAAAAAATCAATGTAAATAAATATGCTCCCTTTATCATCTTTTGCAGAAGGCAGACTGGGGGTTGGGATGCACATCTATTATTTATAACTTCATTGTACATGAGTCTTTAAAATAGTGCAATAAAATGCAACATATAAATAAGCTTTTTGAAAGTGCTCAAGTTCAGTAAACACTACATATACATTTAAATATATAAAAATAGGATATTGAATTTCGGCTCTTCATGACTCAAAAGTGAAGCATTACGCATTTATATTTAAAACAAATTTCCCAGTTTTAAAAGCATCTACAAAAATACAGTATCAGCTTTCTGAGCAAATATCCCTATTCGTATCTATATTATTAAGTGATGAAGTTAGTGAAAAGCAGACATTTACATTACCTAAACTTCTGGCAAGTTTCATTTCAAGTTCCAGGTCTAGGTATATTATGAAAGAAAAGTAACAAAAAATATTATAACATATACTCTATGTAAACATCAGAAATAAACAGAAAAAAGAAAGAAGCAAATGGAAAAAGGGAATTTGTAGCTAGGGAACTCAGATTTGTATTCACCTACTTATTCTTGCTGGGTTTTGTAATGTGAATAATTGGAATAATAGAACTATCTACCACTGACATGGTTATCTGGATTCTATAAGATAATGTACTCTAATGATTATAAAATGTTATATGCATATTAATTAAGATTTGTATATAGTCCTTTACTATAATTATAAATTATCTTTAAAAATAGATGGGTAGATTAAAATAATTAAAAACATAACCCTATGTTAATTTCAAACAGGAAAGTAATCACATGGACATTTTAACATAATAATGAAAAAAATAGCACATGTCCCTCCCATGTAGTTTACTCCTTACGTTTTATGTTAAATCAATCCTGCAGTTCATTACTTTTTATTTCCTCTTAATATGGTTAAGAAACGTTTTGTATTGAGCATGATTTCCTCTAAATACGTTGAGTTTCTTCAAATCCATCAAGAAAGACAGTCCGCATGTGATTAATGTACACTGAGCTTCCTATAATGGCAATAAAGGGAGTTTTCTTTCGCAAAACTACATAAAACAACTTTTATGAAGAGTTATTGCCCTGACCATCCCCCACCCTGCCATAACAACTTGCTCTCAATAATAAATACTCCAGCATGGACTCTGTACATCTCTGGGAAGGAAGTTTCTCAAATGCCCACCAAACGTAAATCAGAAGCAGTCTTTCTCTGGGCTCTGATCACAGTGCAAGGAGTTAACTTGATACCTTTTGTGAGCCCTCCGTTGTTCCTTCATGCTTCAAACTAAGGATGAAAGCAGAAAGTAATGTTTTTAAGCGAATGTTCCCTTTTGTTACTTACACCTTGCAGTCATCTTAACAGGATTTCTCTCTGGATTGCTTTTTGCAGTATTACTACTCGGTCAAGGATATTTCGGTCGGAGGGATGTGCATCTGCTATGGTCATGCCAGGGCTTGTCCGCTTGATCCGGTGACAAATGTATGTATATTTATAGGATGCTTAGCAAGATGAAACTCTCAACTGTCAAATGCTTCATGAGCCGCTTTGCCGACAGGGATGCTGTGAATGGGTGTCAGATCCTCACTTAGACGGTGTAACAGAAAGCCATGCCAGGGTGAAATAGAGCCAGCAGTTAGGATGATAGACTTTGAAGTCAGCCACCACAGTATCAGAAAACAGATTAGTTTTTTTTTCCCCCAAAAGTCTCCCAAACTGGTCTGTTTTGAAACCTCTCTAGTGATGACAGCCTGCTGTATGATTTAACTTTAGAGAATGCCTGCCATCAATCAACCTGACTGTTTCTTTTAAAAGTTTTCATCAAAGAAATTAATGCAAACAACTGAAAACTGCACATGGAAATAAATAGGAATGGCCATGGAACATGAGGCTGAGTGAGGTAGGGCCAGGGTGATATGGAGCGGAATTGAAGAGCGTTATTCAAGAGAGTGATGAAACTGCCAGGTCAGAAAATTTGCTAGAATGCTGTTGGCTTGAATTTTTCATTAATGCCCATGTATTAAATAAGCATCACCTAAAAAGAAGATGAATGGATATCTGTTTTTCTCAGTCATAAACTGGTGAAATACAAAATCATCTATTGTATCTTTTTTTTTTAAGATTTTATTTATTTATTTGACACAGAGAGAGACCAGATTACAAGTAGGCAGAGAGACAGGCAGAGAGAGAGAGAGGAGGAAGCAGGCTCCCTGCTGAGCAGGGAGCCGGATGCGGGCCTCGATCCCAGGATGCTGAGATCATGACCTGAGCTGAAAGCAGAGGCTTTAACCCACTGAGCCACCCAGGCACCCTCTATTGTATCTTATAGGGAAGAAACCTATTGAGTAGTAAGATCAGTGAACATAGTTACTTATGTACAGATTTTTTTCCCTCTAAAACTGTGATACAAATGGTATTTCTCTCAAAGCTGGTTTTCATCATAACATTACTTCCTCGGGAAGGTTCAAATGCCCTAGCCTATTCTGGGCAAGGTTGTGGTGCAGCTCTCTGCAAGCTGTGGGTGTTGTCTCTCATGTGTTCCCCAAGCTGTGAGAGCCCACAAGGCAGCCTTGCAGGCCCCGTTCCACACGATGAACTGGGCTCTCCTCGGAGCACACACAGACAGGAGATTCAGTCCTGGGCCATTAGTTTTGTAGCCTGAAATTGTCAGCTGGTCCAACATGGTGACACAGATGCTGGAGAAACCTATGTTCTGAAGATTCAGTCCTGGGCCTTTGGTGCCTACGACTCTATTCTCCTCTTCCCACACCTCTAGATGTTAACAGTATTTGGCCTTAAAGTGGACACAACCAAACCACAAAACCTATAGATCTCAGGAATCAGAGATGGGAGTTCAGTCTTCAGGATCGTTCTCAGTTGGGCCTGTGCTGTCTTCCTGTCCTGAGTCCAGTGATTCCACAACTAGTCTGGACCTCCTTAGGCTGGTGTTGACCAAATAAATCCACTTCCTAGGCTGGTACTTCTTCCTTTCCAGACTGACAGAAGTTTCACATTTTGGCACCTGGTCTCAAAGTTCTCTCTTCTCTTCCTTCGAACTTCTGGGGAAAGCCCTTCGTTTAGGTTTCTAAAACTATGAAAATTATGCTTTCCCCCCAATTTTTGCCTAGAAATCCCGCTGTGAGTGTGAGCATAATACCTGTGGAGACAGCTGTGATCAGTGCTGCCCGGGATTCCATCAGAAACCCTGGCGAGCTGGGACTTTTCTGACAAAAACAGAATGTGAAGGTATGTTCCCTAGAATTCAGCAATGTGTGTGGTTCTTCCATTTCTGGGACACAGGTAATATAAATATGTGGTGATTTTAGGTAAGTGCATGTTTCCCGTTTATATATTTTATCCAGGGCAGTAGCTGTTAGGCTCTTTTACCCTGCTTTTTTACTCAGTTTTGTTTTGCTTTTTAATTTGATAAATATTACTAAACACCTACACTTTACCACTGTGTGGGAATTACGAGAAATAGATAAAAGCATAGTAAAAGCATACTTTTTACAAAGGTACACTTACTGTCATCAGAGTAAATACCAAGCTTATAGCATTATACACACACACACACACACACACACACACACACACACACACACACTTGACCTTGAATAATGTGGAGGTTAGGGATGACAACCCCCGCACACAGTCAGAAATCTGTGTATAACTTCTGATTCTCCAGAAACTTAATTGCTAATAGTCTACTGTTGATAAAAAGCCTTACCAATAACACAATTAAATGTATTTTATATATGTATAATATAATGTATAATATACAGTATTATTACCATAATATCTAACTTTTCCTTTCTTTTTTTGGTGGGGGTATTCCTAGGCTATATGGATCATTTCTAAGTTTTTTAAATTGTCAAAAATCTCCAAAAATTTTTCCAGTATGCTTATTGAAAAAAAAGTCTGTGTATAGGTAGATCCATGCAGTTCAAAAACCCATGTTGTTTAAGGGTCACATTTTGGCACCTGGTCTCAAAGTTCTCTCTTCTCTTCCTTTGACCTTCCAGGGAAAGCCCTTCGTTTAGGTTTCCAAAACTATGAAAATTATGCTTACACATATTATGTGTACACACATCCATACACTCCACTAGAAATCCAAGTAAACAGCAAAACCTACACTATACAGAGACTACTTTGCTAATACGTTTATGTGTTTGTAAAATGGTTCTGAAATCAGTAGAGCTCCAGATTCTGTGGCCTTCTCCCTTGGTAGCTCGTCCCCTAGTAAACAGCTCTAGTATATCAATCATCTAATGGAGAAAAAAACAGTGGGGGAGAGCGTATATCTTTCTAGTTAGAACTATATCATTACCTAAAAACCAAAACAAAAACACTCTGATTCATTAGTTATACTTACTAAAGGGTAGTGTTTGGGCACAGTAACTGGGAAGAATATGAGAGCAAAGGGTAACAGAGAAGGCAAAAAAATCAAATTTATAGGAAAGGAATATTTATTTTAATAGTAATCATAAATATTTCAAATGTATGGTTTCTCATTAATAACAGTATAAGATACTAACAGTAAAAATGACACCAGTGATAATCATTAGCATAAACAAGGCTGTAGCAATTACAGGACGGAGACAACCAAGAAAAAAGCCAGTAATGAAAAATACTAAAACAATTGGCTGTGCAAACAGGTGTTAACAAACACTCATTAATACTTGAATGTTAGTACTTTTGAAGACAACCACGTATGTCCAGTGTTTTCAAGACGGAAATACTCAAGAAGTGTAGCAGATGACTTCGTAGCCTGAAATTATCAGCTGGTCCAACATGGTGACACAGATGCTGGAGAAACCTATATTCTGAATATCTGCTTAGGCCAAGACAAGACCTAAAAACAAACACTTGTGCTAAGCTATAAATCCAAACTAGCCACAAAGCCCAATTCAATTGAATTCAAGTATCAATATTTTAGTGAGTTCTAGCTACATTTTTTTCACTTTCATAAGTATATATGGCCCTCCAAACAGGCTTGGTAGACATTTTAAGCTAACACCAAACTTTTAATATTTATTAAAAAGAATTTTATCATGTATTTGTCAGACATGGTAGGTTCTTAAAACTATTGAGTCATAGAAAATGTTCATCATAAAATTCCCCCAACCATAAAATATTTTCTTTTGAATTGTTAAGATTCTGTGTACACTAATATACTATCAATGTCTTGAATCCCTCCATTTTCTGTACTCACATTTTTGCCTTTTCTTAGAGAAGATTTACTTATTTATTTTAGAGAGGAGGAGGGGCAGAGGGAGAGAGAGAATCCCAAGCAGCTTTGTGCTGAGCGCTGAGCCTGATTCAGGGCTTGCTCTCACAACCTTGAGATCATGACCTGAGCCAAAACCAAGAGTTGGCACTTCACCGACTAAGCCACCCAGATGCCCCTTTTTTTGCCTTTTGAATTGTGTCTGCCTGATTGTGAAGATGTTTTGTTAGAAATCACCCATGGTTACTGAGTTATATCTGTAGAAATGGGCCACCACCCCCCACTGTGGTAAAGGAGCCATCCAGAGTCCTAGCCTTTGTTTTCTTCACATATCCCCTACCCCATTCCTGACCATCCCTCAGGTTCTCCATAGCTTCTCCCACTGAGAGCAGACATTCATTCCTAAGAGTGAATTTAAGTGAAATGCCACTCATGTTCTCAAACTTCTTTAAGTTTAATTATAATTCTCTTCTTCTTCTGGTGGAATATCAGCAATCACAAGGGGGAGTAGCATTTGAGGGCAGGGGTTCTTCCTGTTGCCCCGACATCCTCTCACAATTTTAATTTTGTAAAGTGGATCTGCGAAATCCTTTACCACTCTCCACTTGTGTATGCATGTTTACACAAGGAAACAAAAAGTCTAGCCCAAATTTGTGAGCAGCAGGGTTGGACAAAGTAACACAAAAACAGATCTCCCCTTGTTACTGTATACACTTTTTAAATAGTGGAATTCTGAAACAATCATCTCTTCTTATGGGACAGATGGGAGGCTGTATTTCCAAATTGAAAAAAAAATGTTTTTCTTTTTTATCCACAAATTAGACATAGGAATCCAAACCATAGAACCTTGCATAAATATCATGCTTTTGGCAATGTATGCATTCCTGAAAGCTTATATGAAAATTTTCTTTTCCAAGTCGAATTGCCTTCCAATCACCTTAAGATGTAGAAAAACCCTTCTGTAACATGACAAATCCTTCTATGAAATGAATAATTACCTACTAATTCGTTTGAGTTTAATTTGGATTTTCATCAATCTGGCTTACTTAAGGCAGGATATATCTCTAAAAAGCAAAGACTATTTCTTCCCTTGCTAAGCCTGTACTAAAGTCCATTTCTATCACATGTCTTGGACATTCTGTGAAAGAGCAAACTGCTGATGGCAGAGTGAAAAATTGCTCTTTGTGAGCGGGTACCATCCGTGTTCTCTGAGGCTATAAATGGGGAATTTTGCAGGTGCAGGGCCTTTAAAAGAGCCACGGGAGTTGTAGGCAGAGGGCCCCGGGATGGAATGTGAAAAGCAGGGCTCCCCAAGCATCCGTGTTTTACCTACTTAGCTCATGGTTATAAATACTAAATCTAAGTAATATGCAAATCAATTTGCATTCCTCTATATTTCCCTCTACTTACACTGAAAGCAGAACTCTTGTCTGTTTCTTGAAATATATTTCTACAACAGGATTTTTGTTTGTTTTTTGTCTTTTTGTTTTTGTTTTTGTTTTTTGGTTTTTTTTATTATTATTTTTTGCCCCAGGGATACAGGTCTGTGAATCATCAGGCTTACACACTTCACAGCACTCACCAAAGCACAAACCCTCCCCAATGTCCATAACCCATCCACCCTATCCCTACCCTCCCACCCCCCAGTAACTCTCAGTTTGTTTCATGAGATTAAGAGTCTCTTATGGTTTGTCTCCTTCCCTATCTCATCTTGTTTCATTTTTTCCCTCCTTATCCCCCACAACCCCCCAACCTGCCCCTCAAATTCCTCATATCAGAGAAATCGTATGATAATTGTCTTTCTCTGATTGACTTATTTTGCGTAGCATAATACCCTCTAGTTCCATCCACCTCTCTACAACAGGATTTGTAAGAATTCTTGTGTATTGTCCTAAAGATATAAAACTGCTTATAATGCCTACTGATTTATATTTATGACTATAGGTTCTCTAGAATAAAGTTGAAAACTTTCCATCAGTAGAGCAAGAATCTTATATTCTAAACCAAAGTCAACAGACCAGGGAAGGTATTTGCTACAAACATGACAAGAAGATAGTATTCTTACTGTGTTAAGACGTCTTCTATAGCAATACGAAAGAATTCCATAAATCAGTTAAAAATGAGCAAAGATTAAAACAGGAAAAGAAAAGACTTAAAGCCATCTAAAGAGGTTCTCACACTTACTCATAATTAAGGAAGTGCCAATTAAAACAATGAAAATATTCTTTTCAATTTAGCATTCATTCACTTAACAAATACCTGAATGCTTATTATGTCCAGGACCTAATAAAGAGGGTTGATAATATACGGTTAAAGTTTTATCATATCTATTGGAGAGAAAATAATCTGACATAGCATTTTTGGAGGGAAATTTTTCAAGTTAATCGAAATTAAAATTTGACTAGAAATTATACCTGTAAGAATTTAGCCTATAGTTGTCATCATAGAGCAGAGGAGGATTTCCTGTGTCCCAGTCATTCCACTGGGTGTTTTGCATTCTCACAAGATCCATAAGAGGGAAGCATAAAAATAACGCCAAGTGGGGGATGTGGGTGGCTCAGTGGGTTAAGTGTCTGCCTTTGGCTCAGGTCATGATCCCAGGTTCTGGGATCGAGCCTCACGTTGGGCTCTCTGCTCAGCAGGGAGCCTGCTTTTCCTTCTTCCTTGGCCCACTGCTCCCCCTGCTGTGCTCTCTCTTTCTCTCTGTCAAATAAATAAATAAATCTTAAAAAAAAAATGACACCAAGATTTAAATTTTATTCTCAGAGTCACTCATCTGGCAAATGGGAAGTGGTGTGACATTAGAACCCCCAATTCTCCTCCACTGCCTTGTTCTCCTAGTATCTACTCAGTGTTACTTAAAAAGAGAAATCTGGAAACAATATAATTACCCATTAATAGGGTGTTAAACACCCTATTCAAAAAGTACCCTATAGCCGTAGGGGAAACATATGCTAATAGAGAAAGAGCTATGCTATTTACTGTTAGCAAAATTTGGAAATAGTTCAGAACAGTTTATACATGTTTCCCTTTGTGGGGAAGGAAAAAAGACTAAACTGAGTGCCCCACACATGAATCCGTAAACACACATGTACCCCCCCCCCACATATATGTCAAAGTCCACATAAGAGCATGTGAGAAACTCAACATCTGAGGAAGGAGATTCTGTATAATATATCTTTTTCCCTAGTTTCCATCCTAAAATAAATTTTACCAATTTTTTTTAAAGCCTTACCCAGTTCTTTCTGGGGAATAATTTTTTCACATCTCTGAACTCCTATAATATGACCTGAAACAGAGAAGGAGGAAGAAGAAGGGAGGGGGATTGGAAGACAAGGAGAGTCAAGGGGGAAGGGGTCTGAAAAATCAATTAAGAACTTATTTACAAGGCATTATGCTAATGATTCTACAGGCATTTTCTCACTTAACACTTTTAAAATGTTCCTATCTGGTAATTACTATTGACCTCTCTAAGTTTACGGAAACCGAGCCTTAGTGAAATTAAGAAGTTCCCTATATCACATGACTACTAAGTACTGGATTGCCAGAACTAGTGCCAAACAGTGTGATCTCGGGCACTAAGCAAACCAGCTCTCATTTTGTCCTGATTCCTTGGCACTTACCATACAGTTCATCTTTCTTAGCAGATAGAACTTGAAGGGATTTGCCAGGATTCGTCCTGCAGGCTCAGGAGCCTAAATTCAGAGTGAGGTTGACAAGACTGATTTGGTTACCTTCTGTAATTACTTCACTTCTCTTTGTCTCCATCCCTGATAGAAAGGTTAATATGTGTTCCTAACTGATAAAGCCATTTTGAGCATTAAAATCTATGGCAATAAATATAAAACACTTGCAACAGAAAATAGAATATAAAAAACCCAAGTTTTAGTTATTATCAAAAGCACAAAAAAGGAACTATGTCCTAAGTGTCCTTTTTAAAGCATAGGATCTAATGCTGAGAGTCACATAAAATAATTATCCATTGCAGATTACCTGGATATTAATCATTCAGTGCCATAGTTCAATAATTTATTGTTTGTCATAATAGAAAATTATGGGTTGAACCATGAGAAATTTCAGTTTTGTAAGATAAAATCAGTCAAATATTGACAATTTCATATGATTCAGCTTAATTTATAGGTTTTAATTATTCCAAGTTCTATTAAAAAGTATGAATTTATTAATATATTCAATACATCCAAATAGTTTCTAGATACTTTTGTACTGACTATATATATATATGCTAATGCAATATAATTTCTCATAGAGTGTAAAAATCTATTACATAACAGAAAATGATTTTTAAATACATCTGAAACCTGAAATTAATGTTTATGAATTTATTTTTCCTTAATGCAGCATGCAATTGTCATGGGAAAGCTGAAGAATGCTATTATGATGAAAATGTTGCCAGAAGAAATCTGAGTTTAAATATACATGGAAAGTACATCGGAGGGGGTGTGTGCATTAACTGCACTCAAAACACTGCTGGTATAAACTGTGAGACATGCATTGATGGTTTCTTCAGACCCAAAGGGGTAAAGTATGCTTTTTCTTTCACGATAGTGTTATTTTTAGCCTTTCATACAGAGATGTATTATATAGAAAAATAATTTTGAAAGCTTCTCTAAACAGTTTGACTGCAAATTCTGAGAGGTGACTAGGAATGTTTCAGAATGGAAACTGGATAAATCTTTGAGGATGTGGTATAATACATTTCCATCTCTCTAGAACGTTCCATTGTACCTCCTTCCTGTCAATCCTCACCCCTTGGCAAACTGATTTTTAGAATGTTAAATTAGTTTTGCCTCTTAGTGGATTTCATAAAAATGAAATCATAAAATGGATATAATTTTGTTTTCCTTCTTTCACTTAATATAACATTTAAAGAGTTATCCATGGTGGGTGCATCCCTAGTTCTTTAAAAAAAATTACCAATTATTATTTGTTTGCATGAATATATGGTAATTTTTAATCCATTCTGTTGGTAGGTATTTGTGTCATTTTTAGTTTTTGGTTAGCTCCTACAAAACACTGCTTATATTAAATAAAACAAAACCACAGAAAGACTTATATTTTAGGTAAGTTTTTTTATAGTCAAGTTTTTTATTTACCTTGCTTGCATAAGTATCTAGGGATAGAATACTGTTTTATAGGATATTTATATGTCTTTATATGACTTTATAAGAAACTGCCAACATTGTGCCAAATTAGTGACAATATTTTACCTGTTCACCAAAAGTGTGTGAATTCCAGTTCTTCCGTACCATTTCTAATATTTGGTATTGACTGTCTTTTTGAATTAGCTATTCTAGTGGGTAGTGGATGTGGCAAGTGGGTATTTGGCAGTCACTAAGTCCTTCCCATCCATGATTGGTGTTACCATAGATCTCTATTGTAAATTTACCGCTGATCCCATTTTGCATGTAATTTTCCTATTAAGTGCTTATTGTCTATTCCTGTATCTTGTCTTATGAACTTTTCCTTCAAGCCAAGGTATTTTTTTTTATTCTAGAAACATTATAATTTTAGCTTTTAGATCTATGACCTATCTCAAGTAAATCTTTGGTTGGGGTATGATTGAGATCTACATGGTCCTTAACCTGTTGTTCCAGAATTGTTTTCTTTCCTTCTTTTTCTCTTTCTTTCTTTCTTTCTTTCTTTCTTTCTTTCTTTCTTTCTTTCTTTCTTTCTTTCTTTCTTTCTTTCCTTCCTTCCTTCCTTCCTTCCTTTCTTTTTCTTTCCTCCCTCCTTCCTTTCCTTTCCTCCCTCTTTCTTTTTTCTTTCTTTCTTTCTTTCTTTCTTTCTTTCTTTCTTTCTTTCTTTCTTTCTTTCCTTTCTTTCTTTTTCTTTTTCTCTTCTCTTCTATTTCTCTTCTTTTCTTTTTCTTCCTCCTTTCCTTTCCTTTTCTCTTTCCTTTCCTTTACTTTTATTTCCTTTTCTCTTCTCTTCTCTTCTCTTCTCTTTATCAAAGAGAGAGAACACAAGCAGGGGAAATGGCAGGCAGAGGGAGAAGCAGGCTCCCTGCCGAACTAAGAGGCCATTGGAGGACTAGATCCCAGGACCCTGGGATCATGACTTGAGTTGAAGGCAGACACTTAACTGACTGAGCCACCCAGGCATCCCTCCCACCATTTTTTTTTTTTTTAAGATTTTACTTATTTAGTCATTTATTTATTTAAGATTTTATTTATTATTTTTTAAAAGATTTTATTTTCTTTTTCTCCTTTAAATTGCTTTGAGGCAGGGGCACCTGTGTTCTCTCTCTCTCTCTCTCTCTCTCTCTCTCTCTCAAAGAAATAAATAAAATCCTAAAAATAAATACATAAATTGTTATGAGGCGTTTGTTACAAATCATGTGATTTGATCATGTGGGTCAATTTCTGGAGCCCTAGTTCTGTCCCATAGATTTGTTTGTCCATTCTTGCACTAATAGCATTGTATCTTGATTGCTTTACTTTTAATAAGTCTAGAATTCAGAAACATAAGTACACTAACTTTATTCTTCCTTTTGAAGATTGTTTTGGATCACTATTTCTTTATATTCCCCTACAAAATTTAGAATGAACTTGTCAATGACAGAAATATTATTTGAGACTAATAATAATAATTAATAGAATCTAAATACAGATATGGAGAGAACTAACAGTAATATTGAGTCTTGTAATCAATGAATATAGCATGTCTCTTCAATTATTTATATGTCCTTTAAATATTCGCAGCAATGTTTTCAGTACAGAGATCTTGCATGTCTTTTATTCTCGGTATATTTATTGTAAAAAATAATTTTAAAATTATTATTATTAAAATTTTCAAATATTGATGTTATATCCTATACCTAAGTTCCTTTATCCTAGCGGCTTTAAACTAGATTATTTAGAGGCTTGCTTTACACTGTGTTAGGGCAGATTAACAGCAAGCCAAGATGGTTGTCTAATCTTGCTAACTTGGTTAACAACTCCAGTCTCTGTTTACTTTATGCTATTCAGACCTGAAAACTCTACTAACATCATTGAGCTTTCTGGCTGTTACTTTTCACTGGATTCCTTGGAGTCTCCTGAATGGATGTATGATTAAGAGATCAATTAAGCATTTGAAGGGTGTCGATAAGCAGATTCTGGTGCTCCTCATCTCTGAACATAGATATCAGCTAGTATATTTTTTTTCTTTCAAACTCAAATTCTTCTAAGTTCTGCCTGCTTTTGATTAATATCTCAGGCCCTTAAATGTTTTACTTTCATATTTTGTCCAGACTTAAAAATTGTTATCTGAGAGTAGATTGGAACATATAAAACACTGTCATGATCAAACCTGGAAGCGTCATGTTTTTATTACAAGTCAATTAAGTGAATTAGAACTTAGATTATGGTGTTTTAATACTTATAAAAATACTTATGTTACACTATATGTTAAAAATTCAGATCTCTCAAGTGCCAAATATTTGGGTAGAAGTCCGTTTCATTTTTTTTAAAAAAGATTTATTTCTTTGAGAGAAAGAGGGAGTGCCTGAGCAGAAGGAGGGGCAGAGGGGATGGGAGAGAAGCAGACTCCCCACTGAGCATGGAGCCAACACAGGACTCTGAGATCATGACCTGAGCTGAAATCAAGAGTTGGACACTCAACTGACCGAGCCTCCCAAGAGTACCAGAAGTCCATTTCATTTTTATAAAGATGAAAAAAGAAAATTTTTTTGCATTATGTTTTCCATCTAAATAACATCTCTACAATATTTTTAAAATTATTGTCCTGAAATTTGATTTAAGATTTATTTACTAAATCCATATGTTTAATAGTTAAATCAAATATATATAATGCAATGTTTATTTCAAGTACTCTAAATTATTTTAATAAAGTTATTTTAAAAATAATTACTAAAATTATTTTAATAAAATTAAAAATCATGTGCAAAGGTGGTATATTTATAGGATCTCATGTTAGAAAGATTCCTGGTCAGCAATCTGGCAGATTTCCCTAATTACTGCAAAGAGGGATAATGAATTAAGAGACTTTGATGTACTCAAACTCATCATTGGAATCATAAATCATATTTACTACAGCAGTGATCTCATTTAAAGGAAATTTTTTGTCTTTTGTCCACAGAGGGTTTTGGGGGGGGTTTTTTGTTGTCGTTTTTCAAGATTTTATTTATTTATTTCACAGAGAGAGAGAGATCACAAGGAGGCAGAGAGACAGGCAGAGAGCATTTTTTGTTTTCATGTCTTAGTGTTTTGGGTTTTTTTCTAGCAGGAGAGCCCCTCTGCCATACCTACTCTGAAACTGCTACTCATACTACAAACTTCAGTCTAAATGTCACTTCTGTGAAACATTGTTGACTTCATCGTGTTGTGTTATTACTCCTTCCTCTTTTGTGCCCTAATGCTCTGTTTGGATATTTTATCACTTGGCACGTTCTATTTAATCAATGCCTTTCAAGCTTGTTATTCCTATAAGCTATTTAAAACAGACACCAGGCATTACCTGTCTGTGCTTTGTGCAGTTCTTACTCCATAATGAGGAATGAATCAATGTATCTTAAAAATGATGAGTTTAAAACTGATCTGTGAATATAGTTGATTGATATTTATCATACATGTAAATAACTCTCGTTATAACACTTTGATTTATATTAGTAAACTAGTTTCCATTTATAAATTAAACATAGATATATACATGTATATGGCTATATCTTACGGGGATATATATATATATATATATATGAATAGATTTATTTATATGTAGAAAGAGAGAGAGAGAGCATGTGCACAGTATGTAGGTATACACTAGGCAAATGTTTTGGTTTTTTTTTTCTTCTTATCCTACTGCATCTGGGAAACAAGTGTTGTAATTACAGCATATTATCACAGTCTAGGTTTGTTTAAAATATTTTAAGATTAAAATTAGTTGTTTGAATAATATATCTGAGGAATCTTATCAGATCCTTTATATGTTCTTCCTTTTAATTTTAGTTTAATAATATTACTATAGTTTCTACTGATATCCTCATATCACAAGAAAGTAGAGAAGTTAAACGAGGCCACATAGTGAGCAGCCACACTGGGATGTGAGCTCATATTTTCCTAATTGTGGAGACACTACATTGTGTGCCCTCGTTGTTGCTGCCTCTCTAGGAAGCCAAATGTTTAATTTGCCTATTTAATACTATCTTTTTTCAGCACCAAATATAAATTTCTATTTAATTAGTCACATCGTGATCAATGTGAACAAACTTCCTAAAAAATACATTTGGGAAATTACTAATTCTGAACTATGTGATAAGAAAAGAAAAACATACACCAAAAACAATCAGAAGGATTTAATTAAGGAATATATATTAGATACTATCAAGTAAATATTGTTATTTTTGTTTATTATAATGACACTATGATTATAAAAGAAACATGCACCCTGGAATGTATAAAAGTTCAAATACTCTATCTGCAGTTTTCTTTAAACTTCACCAAAGAATGAAAAATGATGGCACTCATATGGCAAAATCTTGATAATTGCTGAATATAGGTAGCAAATAAATAAAAGTATATTGTACTATCTTCTTTATGTTTGATGCTCTATTTAGAAGAAAGGGATTTTAGAAATTGCATATACATATATTGAAGATAACTTCCTATACCATTTTCTCAATATAATTTATTACTATATATTATTAAATTTATTTTGTCCTTAAAAGTTTGCCAAATTGAAAAATATTGATGTCTTTATTACATTTGACTAAGAGCCTTTTAATATTCTTGTTAGGTAGCTCCAAATTATCCAAGACCATGCCAGCCATGCCATTGTGATCCAGTTGGTTCCTTAAATGAAGTCTGCGTGAAGGATGAGAAACACGCTCGACGAGGTAAGAGCGAGAGCAAAGAGCTGTTGTTTTGATAAAAGGACAATGAAAAGCCAGATGTGATTATTTTTAAGGGAACATTTTATAGTAATTTCATTGACTTAATAATTCTATTCTCATTTCTATCAATGTTCCCTCCAGGAAGCAGTTTTTTATTCATCTCAATAATTATTTTCCTGTAAATTAATTACAACTAATTATGTTTTAAAAGGAAAAAGTTGAATAATTTATTTTGCATTAGAGGCATATGTATATATATTCATATGTACATATTTACATATCTATGCATATCTATCTTCTGGTTAATCAGAAACCTGTGATGTATGTAATTTTTTAATGTCTTGTTATTTATTGAATTGGTTTTTTATAGTTTCTGTGGTTTCTAGCATGAAAAGACAGCATTCACTGAGGGATGTGTGTGCTGCAGGGAGAGGAGAGAGCAGACTTCCCACACTGAGATGTAGTCCATAGTACAGAAAGCAAGACATGTACATAAAGGACTAAAACTAGGTAGTTGTCATGAGTTAATGAAGGGAAAGAGGCTGATAGAAATTTAAGCCAAATACTTTCTTCGAGGATTGAAATTCATGATGAAGTCCAAACATTGAAGAATCAAATGCCAAAATAACTCCTTGATGTAAAATGTTGAGGAGCTACTTCCAGGAGAGTTGCTTGTCAAAGTTAAGTAGAACATTAGGACATCTGAAACAGTTTCTTTATGTCGCTGAGTGGATTCTTCTCTTAGGAAAAACCAAAATAAATCATGACTATAATATAGGGTTTTTCCTCCAATGGCTTTCAAGTTAAAACACTGGCAATGTTTCTTTCGCACAGTGTAGCTTACCTGCTTTCCTTATAAAATGATAAGATTATCAACATAAGCCCTACAGTCTTAAATCTTAAAAGATTAAAACTCTGATTATTTTAAATCTCAAATGGTGAGTTATTGAGATAATTTTTCATTTATGGCCCCTTATCTTTTCGTAGTAACAACAAAATCATGCTATTTTCAGTAATGTCTTTTAACTTTTTCTGTACTTTTTATTTTATTTTTTACTTTTTATACTTTTTTTAAAAAGTATATTATTTTTTAAAAAGTGATAAAATATTGAAAAGTAGAAAAATAAGCGTACAATGCAGTGGCAATTCATCATAAATACTCTTATTGACATGTGTGTGTTGACTTCACATGAGTTTTTCCCCAAACTATTGAGAGTTTCTCTGAAATCTGGTTTTAGCACCTGAATAGTACATCATTATGGGATATACTATAATTTATTTACCCACTCAACTTTATATAGCTATTGAGATTGTTTCTAATTTTGTTTATTGTAACTAATGTTTTAGTGAAGATATTTGTGTATAAATATTTTTCAATTATTATTAAAACCATACATAGTAAAAATAAAATTTTAACAATAGAGAAGAGAATAGAATAAAGAACAATAGTATGCTCTTCAATTTATTCATCCCCCAATCTCATTTCCAAATTTAACCACATTGAGCCATTTCTTCTATTAAGTTCTGGAAAAACTTATCTTCCAGATAATATCTAAATAATACTCTTAGTTCTTTCATCACCGTTAAATATTGCATATTGACTCTCCATCTTAAAAAGAAATGTTTCATTCATTCCTTCCTTCCTTCTCTCCACTATTCAGACATTTTTATTATGTATGGTATCTTTATCATGTTAAATAAAAGGTTTAAGTTATGATTTTATGATCCATTAAATTTAGACTCCTCTTTTGAGGTCTCACTATGTGTAAGTCCCTATACTTTGCACTGATCTTCCAATTCACTTGGCAATATCTGTCAATTTCATGTTTATCTTTTCAAAGATGGTAGTTATATATAATTTGAGACCTAATTCTTCTAATTTTAAAAATGAAATGCAATAATCAAAATTTATCATATTATAATTAGATATATATATATTTCAATATAGACCTGGGTTACAAAATTAGACACGTTCCCATGATACATTTTTATCTTCATATTTAGCTTGATGATTTCTTAGGAAAAAGTCTAAGTTGTAGTCTAATCTTTGGACTTCTTAGTATGAGTAACCACTTAGTGGGAAATGGTATTTTATGGCATTAACTTGATTACTAGAAAACTGATTGCTTTTGGTATAAGGTGGGTTTTCCCTCATAGATTTGTAAGAGCTCTTTAAATATTAAAAACAACACCTGTATGTTAAATTTGTTATAAACATTCCAGATTCTGTATCTCATTATTAAGATTTTTTTATATATGAAACTTTAAAATTTTTATATAATCACTTATTACAACTTAAAGAGCTTCTTTAGTTATAAGACATTATGCCAAGATTATTGTATTTTAATATTTTAATTGAATTTCTGGTATGCCTTTAGAATTCTAAAACTCTCAGATCAGACAAATGTATTCATTTTCTTAATTTTTATTATTTCACTTTTTAATACTTAGTTCCTTCATCAGTATGGAATTTATTTAGTGTATTTTATAAAGAGAGTTTCTAGCTATATTTTATTTTTCCAGTAGTCTCTTTTAAATTGCTCTATTTTTAATACAATTTTTCCATTAAACATATTAAGTATATTTATTTTATATTCTGTAATTCTTAGTAGTGTTCTCTATTACCCATATGAGGCTAATCCCGGCTACCCATATGAGGCTAAACATGTGCATGTTTGTGTAAATGTCCTAGTTTATCCTTTCAGGATCCTTGAGTTTGTATAATCTCTGATACGATCTTCTAACTTGAGTAGTACATAGAATTTGTCTTTTGTTCCATAAAACCATGCTCAGTTAATCGGTCAGTAAACTCCAGGAAAGGTACTGGTTAAGGACTGCTTATTTCTTTAAAATCTCTTCTCTCTCTCTCTCTCTCTCTCTCTCTCTCTCTCTTTTTAATTTTGCAATTTCTGATAAGCTCAAAGAGTTTCTTTATTTTAAACCAGTACAGCCATTCTGTCTGTCTGTCTCTCTTTCTGTCTCTAACTTTATTCTGTGTTGTCAAATATTCTGAACAAGTGGGGGTCTTTTGACATGTAGTTCATAGTATTACAATGTTACAACATACAGGATATTAACAAATGTTAAGATAGACATGGTCATTATATGGAATACATCTACACTTGGTCTCAGTGTCTGGGGGTTTTAACATGAGAAGTAAATGTTAATTTCTTGGAATGCTTTTTCAATCTTTATTGAAATTATTAGATTTCTTTTTCATTTGACTTATAAGTATGTTAAAATGAATTTATTAATATGAAACAATATTTAAATTACCAGAATAAAATCTTGGTCATCATAGAAAATCCTTTTAATGTACTTTAGGATTCAGTTTGGCGTTTATTTTATTTAGGATTTGTTCATCTGAATTCATATGTAAATTGGTTTTGGCTATGACCTCTGCCAGCTGTGCTACCTTGGCAAACAAATTAATTTCTCTGTGCTTTAGTTTTCTCATCTGTAAAATGGGAAACATTATAGTGTTTACCTCATTTTGAGGTTTTGAGTATTAACTGAATTAACCTATGTGTCGTATGTAGTGCTAAGCATAATGCCGAGCATAAAATGAGTTGCTATTTAATTGTAACCTGTTTTTATGTTCATTTAGGATTATCTTAGTTAGATTTTGATACTAAGTTTTAGTAGCTTCATAAACTAAATTACATACCTTTCCACGTTTTAGATACTCCATAAGAGTTTCAAACTTTGAAAACACTGTAAAAACTGTTACTAAAACATTTTTGTGGTAATCTTTGATCATTTGTCCTCTTTTGATATCTTTGATTATTTTTGAGTTTCTCTTTTGCCTTATTTTCTTTCTGTTTATTTTTTAAATCTTACTTCTTTCCTGGGGTATTCATTTGGTTTTTCTCTTTTTTTATATAATTACATGAATTAAATTTTAATTTATTTACATTTTTTAATGTATTTAAGCTTGAAAGATTGCTTTTTGCTACTGTTTTTTTCTATATCTCATATACATTAGGTTCCTTTATCACTGCTGTTATATGTATACTTAGAGAACTATTTAATCACAATTGAAGTCTTGATTTCTTTTTCACCCAAGAGTTAAAAGGGGAAATATTTATTTATTCATTTTTAGAGTGATGGAATTTTGTATAAGATTCTATTATCATGTTTGATATTTCAAATTACCTCAATCCTAATTTATTATAAGGTTTGTTACAAATATAGAAGTAGTAATTTATGTTAAGTAAACAAGACAGGGGAGCCTGGGTGGCTCAGTGGTTTAAAGCCTCTGCCTTCTGTTCGGGTCATTATCTCAGGGTCCTGGAATCGAGCCCCGCATCGGGATCTCTGCTTGGCAGGGAGCCTGCTTCCTCCTCTCTCTCTGCCTACCTCCCTGCCTACTTGTGATCTCTCTCTCTCTCTCTCTCTCTCACTCTGTGTGTCAAATAAATAAAATCTTTAAAAGAAAAAAAAAACAAGACATATTATTTCTGCTTTGAGAAAGTAGATTAATGATGAGCTACAATAGGTAGGTATATACAATATATACAATAATTCAACAATAGTACATGATTCATGTTTTTCTGTCTTTTTTTTTCTAATTCATCTACAAATATTTTTTTAANATATACAATATATACAATAATTCAACAATAGTACATGATTCATGTTTTTCTGTCTTTTTTTTCCTAATTCATCTACAAATATTTTTTTTAATTTTTTATTTGCCCCAGGGGTACAGGTCTGTGAATCATCAGGGTTACACCTTTCACAGCATTCACCATAGCACAAACCCTCCCCAATGTCCATCACCCAGCCACCCTATCCCTACCCTCCCACCCCATCTACAAATATTTGAAGTGAGTAGGTTACTGTCATTCTGTCATTAATGTCAGTCACTGATTTTTGGTCACTTTCTCTTTGAGCCCCCAAATCTTTTGTTGTCTATCTATATTTTTTTGTACTTAAAATTAGTGTTCTTATGGAGTATAAATATATCTTGTCATGTTTTTTTATTGTCATCAATGTAAAATGAAGGCTTGTTCTAATGAATATTTTTTTAAAAGATTTTATTTATTTATTTGAGAGAGAAAGAGAGCATTAGTGTGGGGTTGGGGGGAAAGGGGCAGAGGGAGGAGGAGAAGCAGCCCACCCCTGAGCAGGGAACCTGCAGTGGAGCTCAATCCAGGAACGCTGGGATCACGATCCCAGACTGACTGAGCCACCCAGGCGCCCCCTAGTGAATCTATTTTCATTGGATTCTACTTTGGCCATTACTAATATTACAACTCTATATGCTCTCCTAATGTAGATTTACATTCTTTTTTTTTTAATATTTCTTACATTTTGTGTATCTCTTCTGAAGATTACACACATATAGTTTTAACGGAAGCAGAATGACCGTGAACTCACTGACATATGATTAGCATGTGGGTTTGACAATCTTCCCATTCTGCTATGTGCTTTCCCCTTATAATGTCTTTGCTTCTTTCTTCCCTCCTTTCCTTTTTTGAGTGGACTATATTTTACTGATTTGCTTTTATACTTTTCCAGATTTTGAAAGTCAATAACTTGTACTTATTCATCTGCATTTTCCATTTTTCTAATCAAAGAGAATAGAAATTATCTTTTGAATGTCTCTATTTAAAAAGAAAAAGTAAATCTAAACTGCTTTCATTTTCCTTTATCAAAATATCTATTCCCACAAACTCTCAGTCTTTTTGTTGTTCTTGTACTCAGTGATGTCATATTTAGATGATTGTTGTTTCATTTTGGGCTTAAGCAGTGTATTTTTACTTGCCAGACACTTTTTCCATCTCACAATTGTCTAAACTGTGAAGCAACAGGTATCACAGATCACTGCTTATTCTTCGAGTAACACCAGTCAGTTATGAAAATGAGTCCTTGATCACTGTGACAGTTTTTCTGTGGCCTTAGTTTTGGTAGACGCTTCAAGATTTTATCTTCTTCTCATTCTTAATATTTGTAAAGATACGTAAGATGCTGTGTTAGCAACTTGTAGCCAGCTTCTAATTAAACCTTATACACTTTGGTTTTAACTTTTCTTTATTACTTTTTGTTACTTTTAAACATTATTATCATGAAAACTTTAGGAACTGAACTGCATGTGTGTTTTTCAATAATTGTTGATATGTGGCTCACCTTCCCGTAGGTCTGGCACCTGGGTCTTGTCATTGCAAACCTGGCTTCAGAGGCGTGAGCTGTGACCGCTGTGCCCGGGGTTACACTGGCTACCCAGACTGCAAGCCGTGTAACTGCAGTGGTGCAGGGAGCACAAATGAGGACCCTTGTTTTGGACCCTGTCACTGCAAGGTGTGTTGTGTAAGCCGGGAAAGTCTGCTGTCAAGATAGAAGGTCCTTTTCCCTTACTTCTCTGTTCTATTCTGTCTGTTGACATTAAGTCAATTATAACAACTTCTCCTGTAAATATCCGCTCTCTATCTTACTGTTGGTCCTCCTCTTAAGTGTCTTTACAACCCGCTTGGCTGCTGCCAAACATCCACCATTTGTCTAAAAACCTACCAACTCAAGAAGGACCGGCCACCCTAGGAGGCGGTGTCATTTTATAGCAAAAACCCCTTTCTCCCGTTATGCAGCTAGTCTGTGAATTGAAAAATAGATAGTGTTACAAACAGCAACCCTGTAAAACAACAATACACTCAAACCTACCATAACTTTGTATCTACCTCTGAAAATAATTCTACTGAGGGTTACATTCTGCCATTTTAAATAATCTTCTGAAATTTAGACCCAGATTGTCTGAAAATACTGCATTCAGCTTCTTCTGTTTTATTACTGAAAATGTAAGAAGCCCTAGTGGAATTGATTAAAGTCTCAATTTTTCCTCCTAAGCATACTTTCAGAAATACGACTTTATTTGTTGTTACATACTCAGCTAATAGCTCATCATGTTAACACTGAGGGAGGCATTACAACCCCAGCTTGTACGCAGAGAGGAAACAGAGGCATCCACAAGTCTAAAATGATAGCCCTGATTTCTTTTAACTGGGCTAATCAGTTCTAAAACACTGGGGTTAAACAGTGTTATCTACATTAGTTGAGAGAATGAACAATCCATTGAAAAAGTTAGCATGCCATACTGATAAAAAAATGAATGTTACTTATTTTTTTTTTTTGTTCTCATTCATGGTTGGAACCTTCTTAAGAACCTTTATTAAATCATTAGTCTTATCTAGGAAGCTGTAAATTTTATGAAATTATATGCTTCCCTTTGCTATGTGTGTATGTGCATACAAACGTGAAAGTATAACACAAGAAGTAAATATTAGTATTAATGTGAAGTGTATATTGTTTGGGACAAGAATGTCTGACATAACAAGCTAAATATTATGATAGTTACATAATAGGCGTATGTTATATCATGGGTCATTTAGGTGTTTTTTTCGGACTACTGAAACTATACAACTCCTGTCTATAAACTGGCAGGAAGTCCATAATCTATAGTAAAAGTTGTCATGTGCTGGAGCAGAGTAAATTTCCTAGCTGTAGTACATTTTATTCCAATATTACTTGAAATGACAAATTGCCATAGCACAAACCAAGACTGAGTGGCCACCTGCGGGTGATCGCTTGTTTAAGGAGACCTCTGCTCTTCATCCTGTGTGTCTTTTTGGACAATCCTACAGGCTTAGTTCATCTTCTCTGATATTTACCAAAATGTAGCTTGTGTGAATTTTATTTCTTTTACAAAACTCCACAGAAATCTCTTAAGTTTTATCACTCGTTCAAATAAAGGACAGGCAAAGTTGAGCTTAAAATGGAAGAGAAATCTTCCCAGTCTCCTAGAATCCAGGAAATCAACTGGAAAAAAGAAAAGGAGTGTTTTTATAGAACTACTGTTCACACTGGAGATGTCTGGTATTTGCAAGGAAAGAATAACAAGTGAGGGAGGGGTGTAGGCTTCATTTTTGTTCCTTTCTCTGGTAACTCCAGAGAGAAAGGCTAGAACAAGCGAACTATAGCCCCTGCAGGGCTCTGAGGGAGAGCCCCTTGAGCCACTCATGGGCTGCCCTGTGCCAGCTCTCTGCCTGCCTGTGTCTTGCCGAGCGACTACCCACCTAGTGCAGAAGCATCCTGCCTACAAAGACACCTGAAGCTCTACACAGACAATTAAAACACAATAAACAGCAATTAAGAAATCATAAAAGAATAAGTAAGTAAGTAGCATCATTAAAAGAGTTGTCCTTCAACTGTGTGATATTTTAAATAGATGACTATAACTGCTTAGATAAAACTGGGTTTTGTTTTTTTTTAGGATAAAAACTTGTGGGGCATCTGGGTGGCTCAGTGGGTTAAAGCCTCTGCCTTCAGCTCAGGTCATGATCTCAAGGTCCTGGGATCGAGGCCTGCCTCGGGCTCCCTGCTCAGTGGGGAGCCTGCTTCCTACTCTCTCTCTGCCTGCCTCTCTGCCTGCTTGTAATCTCTCTCCCTGTGTCAAATAAATAAATAAAATCTCTAAAAAAAAAAAAACAAACTTGCAGAAAACAGATTTCAATAGACAGCTACATAATTTTAAAATCACTAATTATATGCATACAGCAAGTGAATTATATCATAATATGCATGCATGTAATGTACTATAATTAAGTACCTATAATCTCTTGTTTAAAGAATAATAAATACAGTGTTCCAACAAAATATGCATGCAATTGAAACACTGAATAGACATTTATTAAGAGAGAAATGTGGTAGGTCATTCTGTTTTACGAAAACATGATTAGACATAGGTGTGTCCACTGGTTATTTGAAACAATATGGATCGATCAAAACGGTATTTAACAAGTAATACTTCATTGAGCAACTGGGGACTTAAATTCAAATAAAGTGATATCAATATAAATGCTCATTTCCAAAATGCATATTAAGCAGTAAACATGTACACATTTGGTTGCACTGTAACATGTAATTTTTTTATAATTTTCATTAGGAAAAATATTATAGACACTTTAAGAAAGCCCTTGGTTATAAAGTCTTGGGTCTAAGTATATTATAAATTTTAAATGGCTAACATTCTAGCAAGATATCATACTGAGAAAAAGGGACACCACTTCTGCCACTTCCAGTACAAGTATGCTAGATGAAACAGTGTAAATAAATTTGTAATCATTTTTATTCAGGAAAGAGAGGGAAATTTCTAAATGTCAGACCCAAGAGAGAAATCTAAATTAACAAGCATAAACCCAAGTAGAGCTGAATAAAGGTCATGGGGTGGGGAAGTGGGAGGCTGGTCTTAATCCAAAAATTCAAGTTAAGGTTGGGAGTTTTAATGGCCTCTCTGGGACTTGACATTGGGGCTTGGACTCAAGGAGGGAAATTAAAACTAAGTTTACTTACGTTTAGACTCTAGAATTGTACCCCGACAGTGAAACAGGCACTAGACAATTTCACCTGCAAGCTGGTGGTGGCAACAGTAACTTCCTTTCTCCTTTGGGGCTCTGGGTTGGGAAAAATTAGTGTGCAGTGAGGAAACAAACACCGAAACCTGTGCGCCACATGGGAATGGGGTCAGTTTTATTCTCCCTTTGTGTTAGAATTCTCCAACATGTCAGGCAGGTGGTAATCCCACAGGAAAGAATGTGCCGCCTCACCTGATGATGAGCTCACATAAAGCAGTACAGTGCACAAAAGGAAAATAACTACAAAACGAAATGAGAAGCCACAAAAGTCAGAATGTTTGTACACGAAGAACTAGAAGAATAAGATAGTCTCAAAGAATGCATATAAACATCAAAGTATATATTTTTATGAGGTTAATCACAAAAATATATCACAAAATGATAATCATAAAAATTAAAAATCATTAAAATATATATGATACTAATCATAAAAATTGTATATAAAATTATGGTATTAATCATAAAATATATGAAAATGTATAATCATAAAATATTTGAAGATAAAATAATGAAAAAGAAAAACAGTACAAAATAGGGCCCTATATTAAAATAAATAAGCAGCTTTGGAAAAGAAGTCAATATCATTTACTTCTAGAAATAAAAATTGTATATGGTTGAAATTTAAAATTCAGTGAATGGGCTGAGCAAAAGATTAGAAACTGGTTAATAGAGCATAGAAATGCAGACCTGAGGAAATTACTTATAAATTGACATAGGGAGTAAAGAAATGAAAATATGAGATCCCAAGGGGCGTGGCTCATAGAAGGATAAAAATTGAACAAAAGTAGCAGGAGTTGCCAAAGAAGAGACTAGATGAAATAGATGAGAAAGAATATCCAAAAATGGAGAGAAGAACTGTCAAGATTTAAAGAAAATTAAACATTTTCCATTTGAAGAAGATAAAAAAGAAATCTACCACCTAAGCTCCTAGTATACAATTTGCCCACGAGTTAAAATTGAGAGAAAGAGTGTTAAATGTGTTAGATATGTTTTGTTGTTGTTGTTTGCCCCAGGGGTACAGGTCTGTGAATCATCAGGCTTACACCTTTCACAGCACTCACCATAGCACAAACCCTTCCCAATATCCATAACCCAGCCACCCTATCCCTACCGTCCCACCCCCCAGTAACTCTCAGAGATATGTTTTATTGTGGGTTTTTTTTTTTTAAGATTTTGTTTATTTATTTGACACAGAGAGAGAGATCACAAGTAGGCAGAGCAGCAGACAGAGAGAGAGGAGGAAGCAGGCTTCCTGTTGAGCAGAGATCCCGATGCGGGGCTCGATCCCAGGATCCTGAAATCATGACCCGAGCTGAAGGCAGAGCCTTTAACCCACTGAGCCACCCAGGCACCCCCAGAGATATGTTTTTATTGCATATATCATATTATATGTGCTAGAGACAAATACACATCACATGTGCAAGAGAAAAATATCACTGTGGATGTTTACCATTGTCAGTCCAACTGTATTGAAAACACTGCTCGATGTTGTACATACTGTAGCAAGAAGAATATTGAAACCAGAAGAGAGTTCCACTGGCTCAAAGAATGCAAAATTCTATCTATAAAAGCAGTAGCATTTCTATATGATACCTAGAAATAAGTATTTTTAAATTGAGATACTTTTTAAGAAGATTATTAAAGAACATAAGATAAAACTTGAAATGGAGAGGTAGCAAATAATATCAAATCCTGGTGAAAACCTAGAGAAATTCTGTTGTCATTTGGGTAAATTAGTACTACAACCCTAGGAGGAGAGTAGGGTATCTGGTATCATTAAGATAACGAAGTCCTGTCAGTCAGCAGCTCCACATCTAGAAACTTGTACAATGTAGAGAAAGAAGCAATGACAAGATGTTCACCGTATACCTAATTGTTATAAAAATTAGAAAAAATTGAAATATCCATACATCAGTAAGAAAAATGAAGTGCAGTATATTCATAAAATATGGTGAAAGAACTGTTCCAGTGAGTGAAATAGGGCCTCATGTCTAAGCATTGATAAATTTCAGAAACTTCAGGTGAGGTGAGGAAAACCAATGTCATTGTGCTGTCATTTGTGTGACGTTGTAAGACATAAAACAGTTTTATATTGTGTGGACACACACTCATATAAATTAAAAATTTTTAAATACACTGATATGATATGTACTAATTTCAGAAGAGTAGTTCACTCTAGAGGAAAGGGGAAGGGACTAGGATAGAAGTTAGATTCAAATGCACCTAAATATTCCTTTAAAAATATATCTGAAGCACACATGAGAAATGTTAATATTTTTCAACCTCTAGGTTACAGGTGGTGGATAATTGTCATATCTACTTTTCTGGCATTTTAAAATAATTCCTAATTTAAAATTTCTTTAATCAATGGGGAAAAAAAGATTTCCTGATTTGAAAAGAGGTAAATGAAATTAGTATGTATCAACTACTATCAATTTTACACAGAGATATGCTGTTATATCCTTGTTTACTTATTGATATTAATGAACATCATCCTCATTGTATTTCAAAATATGAAAACAATGCTAGCTCAAGACATGAAAATACTTACTAATTTTTATGCATTATTAACATTTTTGAAATTCCTCTATCTTCTTGTGAATTACAAGAGGCAAGCATTCCCAGATATATAAGTCAGTTGAATGTAAATGCTGTTCAGACTCTTGGTATTTATTTTAAGTAACACATGCTAGAAACTGGCTCTTTTGAAGTTTGGTGTCATGTTATCCATTCAAAGGCCGTTGGATTGCAGACTCTGATACATAATATAAACTGTCCTTGATCTAGGTTGTAACATGTGCTTTTATTTTATCAAAGTCTTATAATAGAAAGATAAATAGTGAAGTAAAAGATTAGAAATCAAAGTGTGTATTTTCATCATGCTTTGCTTTGGGTTTTTTACTGCACTTTCCATTAAGTCCTTACTGGCCCACAAGCTTATGTGATCTGACCTTGGGTTATCTTCCCAGAATGTTCTGGAGCTTTAGTCCCTGTCTTCTAGCCTGGCTTACATTCCTTGGGGGCACCAAGCTCTTTCTGGAATTTCAGGGTCTATTTAGACGGGTGGGAAAACCTCACCCCTGACCCTGGCCCTTTGCATGCTAGGCAGTTTTCAAGGTTCATCTCCACTTTCTCAGCAAAGCTAGGATCCTAGATCCCCTGATAGAAATCATTCTCCTGCAGTAATCACTTGTAACATCTTTGTCTTTTCCTTTATTATCTTTTCACAACTTGCAATCTATTTAATGTCAGTCTTACTTCTGTTATGTTTTTCATCGATCAATAAGAAGCTGACAGTGACTCATACATAAAAAAGAAGAAAGAAAATGAAACGATTGCAGAGATTTGAAAGTTACTGAGGTTGGCTGATACATATTTCTTAATCTATAAAATGATGATATTAAATCTTTCTTGCCTAACTCTCAATAGGTGTAATTATAACATTGAAGTCTTTTGAAAGTATAAGGGATAATCATAAATACGTACTAATTACTTTTTCTGTTTATTTATATTTCTTTTTATGAGTAGAGGTAAGTTTCTACTCTTTTCCTCCAATAGGATTTTCATAGTGTGTGCTAAGATTTTTATTGGTTTTGTATTTCCCTCTTTTCCATTTATATACAGGAGTGATCACCTCATTAACTTGTTAGGCTTGAACCCTGGGCATTTCTACAAAAGGCATTCAGTTTATATATTTGATCCTGAATCTAAATTGCAGATGTAAATTTCTTAGCATGAAAAGTGCATGCTAGAATTTGTCTTCTGTAGCAGCGACAGTTGAGAAATATTATGTTATTCAATTTTTAATATTAAAGGCTAAACTTGTGCAAAGTGAGAACTAATTTTCTTCTATTTTCTTCTCTCTTCCTAACCACCAACTACTTATTATTTAGGCATGGAACAGTGTATTTAAAGAGTAAGCATTCAACAAATACTGCTAATTAGCTAATTATCCTTCTTTTGTTAACTTCTTTTAATACTTGGATGCATTAGAATGAAGGCCATAACAGAGGAAAATCTGTAATTGACTACAAATGCCCCCAAAAACAGGCATGACTACAGCATTTCTGGAGCAATTATCACAAAACATAACTTAAATGTCACTGGAGATACTCTGGGTAACTTTGTCAATAGAATTCCCAGTTGACTAACAATCACAGTTAATCATGTACTGCTGAAGTTGTACCTCATTTATAAGAAGGCGGCTTCCTGAGAACGGCTACAGGGAAACGATTGTGACTCTATTTCTCTAGAGAGAGCCTTTGCCAAGGAAACTCAAGCAAAAAGAAAATTGGTGTCAACCCAACAGTATCTGACTTTAAGAAAAAAGAACCTAGTCAAGTTTTTCTAATTAAACTTTGTTTTTAGAGAAAAGACTACCACAGGAGAAAGGGCAGTTATTATAAATATTTTGTAGGGTAGACCAAAATATATCTACTTATCTACTCAGCTAAATATGTGCAATAGAACTATGTGTCTAAAGCACGCATGTCTCCCTAAGGGGATGAAAATTGGTTCTAAGAGGGGTGAAAATACCATTTTCATTTTATGGGTATGGCAAACATATTCCTACAGTGCATCTATACATAGAGCATATCTGTGGAATGAAGATTTCATGGCGAGGATGATATGAAAATAAAAAAGGTAATAAAATAGGGTCCTTAAGGGGCTTGAAAATAAGAACCAGGCTGAAAGTGCTGGTCTAAAGTGAAGAGGACTATTTATCATCAGCCTATATAAGGATAAATATACTTATTACATGGACTATTTAGCAAGGAAAAATAGTTGACTATTGTTAGTTATTTAATTATTTTAATGTAATTGACTAGAATAATGGTTTAGAAACCAAGAAAGTGGAATATTTCATTTTAAGAAAATTTCATTTAGGAAAATTTAAGAATATTAAGGTAATATTAATCTCTAGAGTGGAAGTCGGTAGCATTCTAGAAATTACCTATTTCATGGGCTTAGGGGTAAAAATGATCAGTAAATTTGTAAATTACCAAAAAAAAAAAACTATTGAATTCTCTTAGACTCTAAATAAACTTTAAAATTACAGGATTGACAAGAGCTGTCCATTTGAATGCTAAGAGAGAATAGATTAGACCTTCTTTTGTTTATAAAGCAGAACAACCTTTAAAATTTTTATTAAATTATATGTTAACGCTTTTTTGAAGTTGATCAGTACAAAGAAATAACAGAATGATAGCTAAAGGAGAGAGAAATATCATGACTAAAATAACATTTGGGCTGGAAGTTGCAAACTCTCCATTATTAGATACTTAAGATCAATTCCTTTGACACCTGTCTTATTTTTTTGTCTTACTTTTCCTTCAGAGAGATGGAGGACTGTGGAGATGAATCTGGTGTCTGAATCACAGTATGTTCTCAATAAGCCTTTTGGGGTAGTGACTTCCTTCTGCCTTGTTGTATACTTATTTGTCTATACCCTTACTTCCTTTGCCATAATCCTCCTGAACATTTTTATATTCCCTCAGGCATTTCGCATAAATGCTTTATGTGTAGTAGATCACCTATGATTTGATGAATGAGTGAGTAATAATAGCAAGTAAGGGAATAGTGAAAAATAACATATATTTTATTAATAATTTGATACTGACAGAATAGTAAATTAAATTGCTCAAGGAACTTATCCATAAAGCAGAAGATTCACTCAATCTGAGAATCAAAAATTCAAATCAGAATGATCTTCCAAAAATAAATCAGGAATATAATCATAGCCGCTTCGTGTATGGCATTGTTGATGACCCACAAAGAAGTTTTGAAAAAGCAGTTATGTACCTCGGAACCCATAAAAAGAATTGAGAAGCAAGCTGCCAAGATTGTCTATGTTTGGGTGCCTGGGTGGCTCAGTGAGTTAAAGCCTCTGCCTTCGGCTCATGTCATGATCTCAGGGTCCTGGGATCGAGCCCCGCTTCGGGCTCTCTGCTCAGCGGGGAGACTGCTTCCCTCCAACCCCTGCCTACCTCTCTACCTACTTGTGATCTCTCTCTCTCTCTCTGTGTCAAGTAAAAAAAAAAAGAAAAAAATCTTAAAAAAAAAAGTCTATGTTCGTAAACTACTAGAAGGTGGGGAACCTTCTACTCTCTATGAAGTTTCAATACAAGCCTGGAACATTATGCCTTTGTGTTTGAATTGAACCACTCTAAAAATACATTAAATATCAAACTGATGTTTTCACTGTTTTGAAGCTAATATCATTCAGAAGAAAACTTTGGAAACACAATCCTTAAATAAGAAATTACTTGGATATACTCTCAAAGGAGATTGGAAAAGGAGGAAAGAAGTAGAACCTGCTATCACTAATTAATTCTCTACAAGTTGAGGCATGACTGGAAAGCAGAGCTCTAGTGATCTAAAAAGATTTTATCCTCAACTCATCTTCCTGTCAGCCTCAAAAGGCCCTTTAATAAAAGTTAGACCATGAGGACAGATATATAAGTTGGTATAATATTAACCATATTTACTATTTAATTTTGGCTTAATATTTGTTGTAGAGCCTGATAACAATCAGAACCAAGCACTTTTCAATCCAATGAACCTAGCTACCACTCACTAAAGAAAAAAATATGGTGCGGATTCAAGACTAAATAAGTAGGAGTCTAGCAACTTAAAGTTGTGGCATGAAGCTGGCCTCCTATGCAATCATGTCTAAGGTCAATGCAAATCTTATAGAAACTGATCATTAGTTGTGAGGAGGGTTGAAGTGAGCATGGGGGTGTAGAATAGGATTAGCTTGAGAACCTATAATAAGGTCTAAAGTGTTTTGGTTTGAAGATTTGTCACAAAAAACAAAGCAAAATTATCACTTTGGGAAACCTGTTTTTCTAGGTATAAACATCCTATTATCTTTACCATGGTGTGTTGGGGGTCCCCAAGACCACACTCATCATCAGTGATTCACTAGAAGGACTTACAGAATTCTGAAAAGTTTTTGTACTCACCCTAATGGTTTATTACAGTGAAAGAATATAGATTAAAATCAGCAAAGACAAAGGTGCATAAGGAAGAGTCTAGAAGAAACCAAGTGCAAACTTCCAGTTATCCCCTCCCAACAGAATTATATGGAAAATATTTATTTCTCCCAGAAACAATGTATGACAACACTTACAAAGTGTTGCCAATCAAGGAAACTCACCCAAGTCTTGCTATTCAGGATTTTTATTGGGAGGTCAGTCATTCAGGTATGAAGCTCTAATGACTGACCAGTCTCCAGTTCCCCCTAGAGATCAAACTGATACATTGTGACTCAGGGCCCCAGGTAGACAAAGCTAGGCATTCACTATAAATGACATTATAAATTGATAAATGTGGCCCAGGGTCGTGGATAAACAAAACTAGACATTCACCGTAAATGGCATTGTTAGCATAAACTGTCTGGTGTGACCCCTGACCCCAGATATGCAAAGACATTTTTACCAAGCAGAATATTCCAAGGGCTTATAGGTTATCTCCCAGGAGCTGGTTAAGGGATGTTTTTTTCAGTTTAGAATATGCAGGGTTTGAGCACTCCAAGCTTATTGAATTAACCCTTTACTGCACCATATGGTGGTGAAAGAGTTCTTTGTACCAGTGTCTTGCCTTAGACATTTTACCTCTTCCTGCCAACTTAGGTGCATCTAGTATAGTTCTTTTGATTCAGCTCCTGCTGAGCGACCTCTAATGATTTACCAATTCCTGAGAGAAAAGATCCATATCTCAGAGTAGCCTTGAAAGTTCATCATGTGAGAGCAGAGACACCGTAAGCCAAGTACCAAGTGCAGACCCTAGCATACAGAACTATTCAGTGTTCGTTCTGAAAGAATAATGAATGAATCTTCTACCCTTTGAATTAATTCTTGTTTCCAGTCTCTTTGCTAACATGGGTCTCTCATTTTATCTCTTCCAAAAGGTTGAATTTTTAAACCATGCTTCAAAATTTAGGTCAAATGCCACTTCTGTCACAAAGCCTCCTCAAGCCTTTGTAGCACAATTAGTCTCCTCTCCTCTGTGTTCCCATAATTTAATTGATTTCTCAGAGGCACAATCTTATTCCACTTTGCAATATAGTGAATTGCAAATGTATCATTTTACCTGACTCTAGATGTTGACTTTTAAAGACAGAGACCTTGACCTACCCATCTTTAGAGTCCCTAGAATTCCTACTCTAATGTGTTGCTTAAGGTTATTAATTAATTGAATACTGAAATTATTTAATACTATTTTTTCAAGGTAATATTACCAGGCTAAAACAGAGATAAGGAAAATGTAATGTCTAAAAATTTCAAATTGTTGAACTCAGTCTGAATCTCAGAAAAGTAGTATTATGAGCTTTCAAACTAGAATAAATGAAAAGTAGATTAGACCAAGTGCATAAGGGCACAGTCTACAGAACAGCTGTACTGTGTCCTCAATGGATAAGCTAAATTGTACTTCTAGGGATGTTTCATCTTTCCTGCCTGTATNAAGGGCACAGTCTACAGAACAGCTGTACTGTGTCCTCAATGGATAAGCTAAATTGTACTTCTAGGGATGTTTCATCTTTCCTGCCTGTATACTTTATTTTTTTTAAGATTTTATTTATTTATTTGACACAGAGAGAGAGAGATCACAAGTAGGCAGAGAGGCAGGCAGAGAGAGAGAGGAGGAAGCAGGCTCCCTGACGAACAGAGAGCCCGATGCGGGCCCCAGTGTTTTTTTCACACTCTTGTTCTCTCTCCTATTTTTTCTCCTATGTTCTTAGATCTTATGAACCCAATCTTATGCCCAATCTTGGTTTATTAAAAAAATAGTTATATTAAACATATACTATATGCGTAGCTCTTTGCTGTGGATGAAAAACACAACCACCAAGAAATTCATTTAAACTTAGTAAAATTTTGTTTAGCTAGTGCTCAGTGTTGGACCGGGAACCCCAACATTTTCTGGTACTATAAAAATAAGTAAGACGAGGTTTTATCTCTGAATAGATTATGGTATATAACTAGTATATACCTAGAGAGAACAAGCTCAGAAGATATAGCTATGTGGGGTTTTTTGGTGGTTGTAATAGAGCAAGGTACAAAGGATTATGGGAGCACAGTTGAGAGAGAAGTTCTCTAAGGAGAAGGAAAGCTTCAGAATAAGGGTGATGAAGGAATTCAAGGAAGAGAAAAAAATACGGAGCAAAAGCAGGTGTAGGGAATACTGAGAATCTGTTTCTAGAAAGCAAGAAGCCTTCATTTAGAAGTTCTTAGTTAAGATTAACTGTTCTTTAAATTGAGAGAATACAGCTTTCCCAGTTTTTCATCAGATAATCAGTTTTCCCTGGCCCGAGTCCACGGTATAGGCTCATCTATAAACAAATGATTTTTCAGTATGTTGGGACTAGGATTAATGATACCAATCTGGAGAGCAGTCACCGCACGAGATTTATATTTCCCATATTATTACTATATGATTAACTGGCTACACCAATGTATTAAAGAAAACACTGTGAAAATTAACCAAGGAAAACTTTCCTCTTTTTCTGCTTGGTTGCATCAAGAAAATCTATGGCCATTTACTCCATTTTCTCTCCCTGTCAAGTTCTCCTGCTTGCCCCAAGTGTATGTATTTTTAATATGTAATGTGGAAAGTATTTTGCCCTCTGTATAATATCAACATGCTGTTACACATCCATTAGTTTAATTCTCTAATTTTATCATATATCATGTGTTCTAAGAGGAAGTAGTTCAGCAACAGAGAATGGTGAACCAGCCTGCATCCATTTTAGTCCATGAAACTCACTGCTGTATTTATCATGGCATTTATGCCACACTCTTGACATGCATGAAGATCAAAATTGTAGCTTTTACGACAGTAGATTAGTATCCAATATCTCTTCGCATCACTGTGGCTAGAAAGGAGATAGCTTAATATGGAGCTTTTGAGCAGATTTTTTAAAATGTCATTATCCTTTAAATATGGTTGAAGGGTAAAATGAAGACCATCCAGTTTATGTTTTTCTTTCACGGAACTAGATAGAGACAGTTCTTCATCTTGAAGGTCATCTCTGTTTCTGTTTGTAGGAGAATGTTGAAGGTGGGGACTGCAGTCGCTGTAAAGCCGGCTTCTTCAATTTGCAAGAGGATAATCATAAAGGTTGTGACGAGTGTTTCTGTTCTGGGGTTTCAGACAGATGTCAGAGCTCCTACTGGACCTATGGCCATGTAAGCAATAGCCTTTTCATTCTGTATGCTGCTCCATGGACTTCCTTGCTATCGTTCTTTTGTAAGAAATTTAAAAAAAAATGGTTTTCCGGTAATAAGTTTCTACTTACCACTATCATGAAGAAGGGATGACATTTTCTTTCAAATGCTATTTGTGTATCTTTGATCAAAGACTTACAGGTTTTATTTGTAGCCATGTGGAGCCTGGAATCTCTTAGAAATAGTAAATATTAGTCTTTTCAGTGCCTATGATTACTATGTGAAGCAGTAATGGGATTAATGTGATTATAACCCCAAGGGCATATGATTCAATTGAGAAAGCATCAGATATGCTATGCAGAATTACGTATTCCGTTCACCAGTATTTTTGGTATACAAATTAAGAAGGATCGCTCCCCATTGCCTTTTCAACTCTGCACAAACAGTGGTTTGTGTCCTGATAGAGGACGTATGAGAGGAAAATGGGACCCTCCGGGAATTTCAAATAGCCTGAATGGCAGCTCTTAAGACTACAGAGTAGCAGGACACAAACTGGAGAAAGAGAAGCCTAGAGAGGAATGAGAAACCCTACCATCCGGGGCTGCGAATGCTAAATTAGATTCTTATACTTGGAGAGCCACTGGGGTATTTTAGCAGGGGAGTGATAAGACCAGGGTTGTGCTTTACAAAAATCACTTTTGCAGTAAAGTACCTTCCAAACACCGCTTCAACTTTAATCAGGTAAGGAGTCCTTAACACAACTACAATATTCTCTTCTGTCTGTATTGCTTTTATGTCAAGTCTAAAATACCACAAGTAGTTTCTGATTGTACTCTTATGTCTAAATTAGAATGTGTACACTATCAAATGTATTTGCTTTCAGAGAAGATTGCATAGAACCAACAGCAATTAGACATCTAGCCCACTTCCTCCTCCTGTTTGTAGAGTGTCACCCCACCCTCTAGACTGTTCCATTAACATCTAAGTTTCACGGTCAGCAGAAGAGCAGAAGTGACATTTAGCTTTGGTTCTCAGCAATTAGGTCCAAATGATATTTGCATTTCAGTAAGCCTTCTGCAAAGACCTTCCTCTGAATCTCACTGTGCTTAGAATCCCTGAAGGATGATGTTGGAAAGAGAAGGAAGTAACATATATATCTTAGTGTCTAGTCCCAGTAGTTCCGCAGCTTTGAGAGATGGAGAATCAAATGACCTCTACTTGAAAAAAATTTAAAAATATGTCATTCACAGATTATCACCATCACTATTCTGCTCCCCATCACCTACAACATCAAGCCACTCACACACATCTAAGTGGGCCCCTGGTAGCCACAAAGCTCAATATCTTTTGTTTTGTCCCAACTGGGTAGGGCAGTCTAAATTAGAATTATAGCTGTATGCCCTCCCCCAGTCAGAGTGTAAAGATGGAAAAGCAAATCATCATGCATTTCCTAATTTTTCCTTTAAGGCTCCTTCCTTTCAGGGCCAAGGATCTAGGCTATGAATTCCTACAGCACTTCAAACCCCAAGGGAAGGACTAGGTATAATATTGTGAGCTTGTGGCCATAGCAACAGGCTGGTGGATTCGAATGTCCTTAAACCTCAAAACTGAAATTTAATTAAATGAAAGGGTAGAAAAACTGAATGCAAAGCTACCTTTCAGGCACTTGCATATTTTATTTCTTTCTTCCTGTGTTTTATAAATATATATGTAAAACCTCTTGTAATTATTTTTCCCATAAGCAACAGGAAATTATTAGTGGAATGAAAAATATGCAGCTTAGAGCCCAGCTATCTGATAATTTATATAACATTAAAATCCTTGTGTAACTTTGAACAAATTTCTATTTTTAAGAAAGAAGTATTTGGAGTCGTAACTTCTTAAACAGCATTGGATCAATAAAAACAGATGATTACATATAACTATCCAAAGTTCTGGAATCAACAAGAACACAATGAGAATCTATAATGAGTACATAGGATAAGTTTCACATTTTCCACAGCCCTCCTATTTTTCTAAACTTTAATAGTTCTCTTTTTTTTAATTTCCCAAAAATGAGCACTATAGAGAATAGGAAAGAGAAAAAAGTGGGGGTAGTTTTTGGTTTTGTTTTTCATAAGTAAGATGGTGGTGTGTTTTCTTGAAGATACAAGACATGCGCGGCTGGTACCTGACGGACATCTCTGGCCACGTTCGGGTGGCTCTGCAGCAGGATGACTTAGACCCGCCGCGGCAGATCAGCGTGCGCCGTGAGGAAGCCCACCGCGCCTTGCCGCACGGCCACTACTGGAGTGCACCTGCTCCGTACCTGGGAAACAAAGTAAGTCCGCACAGCGCCGGCATCCTGGTACTTTGCTTTAGCAGATCAATACAGAGAGAATGGGTTTTATTCAGTATTCTTTTAAAGAAAGGTCGAAACAAACTCATGGTGCATTGGGCAGCCAGAAGCAACTGGTTTAAGTTTAAGTTGGATGTTTCCCCCAGGCCCGCTGGGGTAAGTATGTATACCAAAAGTGAATGGTCTATAGCATCCCTAATATACAACTTTACAATACACCAACTATGTAAAGTTCTGTGCTAACTTTTTGGGGGGGTGGGGGAGGTAGTTTCTAAGTCATTTTTATGCTTTTTGAATAATTGAATACACTGAGGAAGACTCTAGGATATTTTTGCAAAACCTCAAAGATATTTTTGTGAAACAAATGATAAATATTGGAAGAAGCTGTGTTGTGTTTATTGAAATAGCTGTTTTTTTTAGAGTTGTCTGTGGTAGGATACTTACTGAAGTTTTCCTCATCTGTTTCTATTGTATTTCAAAGCTGATATTCAAGACAGCTAATTTTTCTACCTTGTATGAATGTTAATTGGGAATGAAATTTATTAGATAACTAACTTAATGCTTGCCATGATGCTTATGCAAACAACATATTTCCTGGAGCTCAAAAAGAAAACTACCCTAAAAAAGTGCCAGATTGAAACCACGTTTGTTTTTAAAGCCCACTCATACATATAGAAAAACAGACACAGATAAACAAATATAGCAGCCTCAGAAATGCAGGTGGTTTTTTTTGTTTTGTTTTGTTTTTTGTTTTTTGTTTTTTTTCTTTTGTGGATGAACTCTATCTAGATGAACTCTGTCTATTTAGATAGGGGCCTTGGCTTTTATCATTCTGTTTTATTTTATTTTGCCTAAGAGTTAGTTGGAAATAAAATTTGGTATAGTAATTCTAAATGGTCTGCTTGTTCTGAAAAAGTTAGTACCTTTATCAGCTGATAGTTAAATTACCTAATCACACCAGAAATTCTAACGGCGACAGAAAAATCCTTTAGCAAATTGATGCTTTGTAAGCCTCTGAGTTTTCACCTATAAGAACATAGCATGGCTTTTGAAGAAATCTTCACTGATTAAACAAACGAAATATCTTTATTGTTAGTGGTTCTCTTGCACGGAGTAGGAGTATTGAGGAAGAAAAACTTAGTAGTTCACATCTTATTCAGTGAATGGGAACTGGTGCTTTTAGCCAATTAAGAAAAAGAAATTTAACTAGTGGCCAGTTTCTTATTTTTAGCATACTTCTAAATGCTATTATGAAAAATGTGTTAATGAATAAAACACACTTTTCAATGAATACCTACTTTAAAAGAGACAGTGTATATGGCATAAAATTCTACAGCTGTAATAAAAATCCAATTAAACTTGTATTTACAAGGCCTTTACAACAAGAAGTCAATCTATCCTGTTCTATTTTGGAACCTCCTGTATTTCCAACAAGAATAAAATAGCACAGAAGACTTGAATGTCTATAGCTTAAAATTGCAAGAAAAAGAAAAAAAAGATAAATATATAAAATGTCAATTTTTTCGCCCCTGTTCTGAGGAGTTCAGAGAAGAGCCTTGGGTCAAAATTGGATATGTTTCATAGGCCTTATTTTTCTTACAGTGGTGAAATTTATCTAAGGACAGCTTATAATAGAATATTCTTTATGGCATTTTCCATATTTTTTCTTTGGTCATATGCTTTTTCTTTCTGTTGGCTGAAAATCAAACTGACATAAGGAAAGCAAGCAAATGGGATATTAAATAGCACCAGAGCAAAGAATTTGGACATCCTGTTCCTAGTTGTTGGTGCCCAAAGATAACTTCCTTTATCCTGGCTGAACTATTTCTTAGAACCACCCACAATGAAGCACTTCATATTCCCCCACAGATCATTTCCACATCAAAAAGCTATGCTTGCCTGTGCTTCAATTTCCACTCAGTGAACAAAATAATGGTAACAGGGTGTGCAAATTGTTTGAATATGGAAGACATTTTTTCATGTAATGTGGAAGCCCTTGGTGGTTTACTGTCAGATATCTCAGTATGAATGAAACAATTTGCCTTAATAACTGAACCATATAAATTTTTGATACTACAATAATACTGCAAGCTCTCACAAATTACCACAGTACATCTTAACTGCCATGTCACATCACGTAAATTATAGTCATGATGACATGCTTAGCTTGGTTGATTTAATATCTTGCTAAGGAAATGGAAAATTGTAGGGCCTTGTTTGTAAATTCAATAAAGCCACTTTCCTAAATAGTTGAGGCTAAATTCTTTACCAGTAATTGCTGTTCAAATCAGAGCCATTGCCAGAATCTGACAGAAATAGTATATCAAGAAACTGGTGCATCTGCTTCGATACTGAATTTCATTTACATCCATGACCAGGAGGCTGTGGGTATATCATTCCTCCTCTGCTTTCTTAGTGTTAATTCCTAAGTCAAAAAATATTTATGGGATGCTATTAGCTTTGCTAAATATTTGTATAACCAATTTTCAAACATTTTCCAAATCACTTGGTTATAAGGCTCCTTATAGCAGAAGGGAGATGTGCTGTGCATATTCTAGTATAATGAAGATGCCACATGGCATCCTTCCTTTTTTAAGGAACCTGACTCCAAATAATGAAACTTCTCTCACATGGATACACTTATGCTGACATAGAGGTCCACCCGATTGTGATAAAACTCAAGCACACTCGCCAATTTAATGAAGGAAGATTTCTTATCCTAAGAAGCATTTTTATTGTCTGCAGACTCTTTCTGGAATCATGAGGCACACATAACTGAATGTGTGTGGAGGGATAGTCCATGAGGCCTGGGAAAACGTAGCACATTTCTATGCTGCCCATCTAAATATTTCCATGACCTCAGTTATGAATTAATTCCTCAATTGCAATCTTGAAAATATTTTTTTCTCACACATGGGTGATTATTGAGCACAATTGGCACAATCCAGTGTTAATTCCCCCTTACCCCTCACTCAGGAGAGTCTGGGATTCACAGGGTTGTACTAGGCAGCATTTCATTTTCAAAATGCTTGGCAAGTATTAATGCTTGGTTGTAGGGCATTGGTTTAAGCTGGGGACTAGGCAGGAATGGAACGAGCTAGAGGTACAGAAGCTATTCAGAATCAGTTTGGGTATTTCAGAGTTGGAATAATTTACTGCTTTAGTAAACTAAATGCTATTGGAACATCGAAATAGTCATTTACTTGAGGTTACCCTAGTGGTCCGAAATAGTTACTGCAGCTTCCAAAAACAATTCTCTCCACATCTGTAAAGTTCCCTGAGAATCTGGCTTGGCCTGTCTCCTGCTCCCTCATTACCATTAGGGTTTGCAATCCTGTCTCAGAGCATTATTAAATTAATCTTGTGTGATTTGTTCTTTACAGAACAATGCTTATTTTCTACAGCATTACGTTCCCTTTTTCTGTTTCCAGCTTAGGGAAGCTTGTAAATGGTTTCATGTCGTTGCAAAGAGTACCTATAGCCTAGCTTAAGATGCACATTATGAGTCTGCTGACAAAATAGCATCTGGCTTCTAAAAGTAATCTCTGGTACTTATCTGTTGTGCTTGCTTGACTTTCAGTTCTGTCTCTCAGATCTCAATCGAAGCTGTGGATTTGAAGGAGATTGATGTTTGAGAGTCACAGGACAGGGTTGTTCTTGGCTCATAAAAGGAGCTCAACAAATACTTTGTGATTAATGCTCCATGTTTAACGACAACAACGGAAGTAGTTTTGATTAGTTTGTTCAGAAATGACTCTTAGGATTTATGTCAGGGTTGAGAATTGATTTCAAGCATGATGAAAAAAATTAGAAACTGATAAGCATGACCCCCTCTCCTCTCAACCTCAGAATGTGTATTTGTGACTTATAATTATTCAGAAGTAAAAGTCAAACCCGATCTTCCATCCTTAACTTCCTCTAATTCAAGGCTTGGATTAAATGGATTAATTAAGAAGGTATTGTGTAGGTGGAGAATGGCATAGCTAAAAAGGTAAATAGGACCAATCAACTGTGATTGAATTTTTATTTCATAAATCAGATCTCGTTAAGAATGATTTGGTAATGGAGTACCATGAAAAAAATTTGCTGCCTAGAACTAACCAAATGAAGGAGTACCTGAAGAAATATACTTATTTGGAAAAAAAAGAACCAAGAACTCACTTGTAGCCCATAACTATGGTAAAGTCTACTGTGCAAAATTATCCCACCCACAAAGACTCAAGGTCAAATACATATCTCTCAAACTTATCTAACATTATCATAACAATATCTTGATATTTTTTCTGATTAAGTGGATATAGCACTAATTCTAACATTGCAAATTATTACAGAAAAGACCATTTAAATATTCATATGGATCATTTTTTTTTGCAGCACCTTATAATGAAGTGCAACGGGGACAAATATCAGTTTTTACAATTGAGCAACTGAATATGTGCCAGATAGGGGAGCATTCAGTTTAACAGCAATTTTCTGGGAAAAATTAAGGCGTTTACTTAATAGTAATATCAGTCTCAGTTAACTTTGGGATATGGTTGCCAACAAAAGTAATCTAGGGCTACATTGGTAGGAGTTTACTGGTCAGGTTAAGGGAGGTAATGGTTATACAGATTCTGCACAACACATGTCAACTAAAATATTCAACTTGCAAATTTCTGTTTTCACCTATCTTAAGATACATGACCAAGGTTATCAGCTGATAAGCCAAGATATCCCAACTAGTATGACAGTCAAGATTGGAATCCAGATGTGTCTAGCCCTGTTCTACTAGTTATTTTTTTTTCGTTCCATTATATTTATGAGTACTTGTAAGGCATTAACTTTGGAATAGAAATGCTTGAGCAGTTTATCCAAAGGGAAGTATAAGAAAGGAAACAATAAAGATATGAATTTTTATAAATGCAAATTAATGAAATAGAAAACAGATATCAGTAGAGAGCCACAAACCCAAAAACTTGTTTTTAAAAGAATTACAAAGCTCTAGTGCAATTAATAGGAAAAAAAGTGAGTAAAGATACACATAAATTATTTTAGAAATGTAAATATGGATATAACTAAAATTACTTCAGAAAATAAAAAACTGGAAAATCATAAAATCTTTACACATAATAAATTTAGTTACTTATAAAAATAAACATATTTCTAGAAAACTAAAATCTAATAAACCTGGTTTAAGGGGAAAAAAACCTAGAAGGCATATGAACATTAAAACAAGTGAATCAGTAGTCAAGGAAATCTTCCCAATAAGAGACCATAGGTCTATTTTGTTTTTGGGTGATTTCAATTACTGTTCAAACCTTAAAAAAAGAATGAATCTTATACAACTTTTCTAGAGAACAGAATGATGGGGATTACTCCCTGAGTAATTTTATGTGACTCGATATGCTTGATATAAAACGTTCAAGAGAGGTATGAAAAGGAAATCCCTGTCCAATGTCACTCATGCAAATAGATCCTAAACAAAGCATAACCAGTCTGAATTTGCAATGTATAAAAATAGTAAGGGCGCCTGGGTGGCTCAGTGGGTTAAAGCCTCTGCTTTCGGCCCAGGTCATGATCTCAGGGTCCTGGGATCGAGGCCCGCATCGGGCTCTCTGCTTGGCGGGGAGCCTGCTTCCCCCTCTCTCTCTCTCTCTGCCTGCCTCTCTGCCTCCTTGTGATCTCTCTCCCGCTGTGAAATAAATAAATAAAATCTTAAAAAAAAAAAAAAAAAGTAAAACAAAATTGACCAGATTGCTTTTGTCATAAGAGTTCAGGTTTGTTTAATATCAGAAAATCAGTTTAAGTAATTGGCCATATTGACTAAGTAAAGAGAGAGAAAAATAAAATGACTGATCTCAGTAAATGCAGAAAAAGAAATAGGCAAAATTAAATAATGATTCTTGAGGATTTTTTGTTTTTTGTTTTAAAGTAGGTTTTTTTTAAAAGATTTTATTTATTTATTTGACAGAGAGAGAGAGATCACAAGTAGGCAGAGAGGCAGGCAGAGNGAAGCAGGCTCCCCACTGAGCAGGGAGCCCCATGTGGGCCTCGATCCCAGGACTCTGAGATCATGACCTGAGCTGAAGGCAGAGGCTTTAATCCACTGAACCACCCAGGCACCTGATTCTTGAGGTTTTTAAAAAAAATTGCAAACTAAGATTGGAAAGGCACTTCTTTAACTGATGAAGAGTACCTACACAAAAAAGAAATAGCAAATATTTAATATAAAATGTTGGAAGACTTCTTTAAGATCACAAACATGAGACAATTTTCACTACGATCACTTTTATTTAACATTGTACTAGAAGAACTAGATGGTGCAGCAAGATAGGAAATAAAAGATATAGAGATTAGAAGGGAAGAAATAAAACCACCATTTGAAGATGATAGGATTATCTGTTTTGTGAACTCAAAAGATAAAATATTAATAAGTGCATCAAAAGGGAAACTGTATACAAAATTAATTTATGAAAGTTACTCATATTTCTTTACATCAGCAAAAATCAGTCTAAAATACTCTTACAGTCAGTCCTCTATAATAGCAAAAAATATTAAGAATACAAATGATTAAATTTATATGGAAAACCAAAGGACCAAGAATAATCCAGGGAAATTCTAAAACAAAAACTGGAGATGGGTTTTTAATCAAAACTTTCCTGATATAAAGACTTAGGACTTATTCTAAAAAGATATAATAATTAAGACACAGGGGGTGCCTGGGTGGCTCCGTCGTTAACCGTCTGCCTTCTGCTCAGGTCATGATCCCAGAGTCCTGGGTTCGAGCCCCACATCAGGTTTCCTGCTCTGCTGGAGGCCTGCTTCTCCCTCTGCCACTCCCCCTGCTTATGTGTCCCTCTCTCGCTGTGTTTCTCTCTGTCAAATAAATAAATAAAATCCTTAAAAAAATAATAATAATAATTAAGACACAAGGCTATTGGTGTGAAAAAAGATAAAAATGTAAAATAGATAAAAATGGAACTGAGAGGGGCACCTAGGTGACTCAGTCAGTTAAGCGTCAGTTGGATCATGATCTCAGGATTATGGGATCAGTCCCTGTGTGGGGCTCCACCTAGCAAGAATGCTTGAGGATTCTCTCTCTCACCTTCTCCCTTTGCACCTTCCTCCTGCTTTTTGTCCCCCCCCCAAATAAATAAATCTAAAAAAAAAAAAAAGGAACTGAAAAAACAGCCCAGAATTATCCCACGGACACTTGATTTTTGACAAAAAAGACTTTGCAGATGGTAATGGTACAATAGGGCATATAATAAATGCTATTCATACAGTGGTTATCTAAAGACAGAAGAAAAAAATCTCTGCATCACTAACTCACATTATACGTAAAAATAAATTCTTACTGAAGCAAAGACTATAATTTCAAAAATCATTCTAAAAACGCTTATCAAAAATAATACATTGTGGGGCGCCTGGGTGGCTCAGTCGTTAAGTGGCTGCCTTCGGCTCAGGTCATGATCCCAGGGTCCTGGGATCGAGCCCCGTGTAGGGCTCCTAATGTAGGACTCTGTGGGAAGTCTGCTTCTCCCTCTCCCACTCCCCATGCTTGTGTTCCCTCTCTTGCTGTCTCTCTCTTTCTGTCAAATAAATAAATAAAATCTTAAAAATAATAATACATTGGAATTTTTGCTTCTGACAATAACTGAGTAGTAGAATCTCAATTTACCCACCTGCCTTAAACAGAAAACTTGAGAAAAAGTGAAATGACAATTTTTAGACACCAGACAACAAATAGTATGGGGTCTGTGATCTCTGAAAAAAGAGAAACCAATGAAGTAAATCTTACAACTGTCCCAGATTATTGCAGGGGTACAGTTCCAGGTGCATGGAGGGAAAACCCAAACATCATCTGAAAGGTGGAGATTAGAGGTTAAGGAGGTCAGAAATTGTGGGACAGGTTATTGGAGAAAGGGGATATGGGGAGAAAAAGGGAGAGAGAGACAGACAGACAGATAAACAGAGAGAGGGACACAGAGGGAGAGATCTGTAAAGGTATAATGCAAGACCTCCAGTCTGGCTAAGTATTGAATTGGATGGGAGAATGACACCTAAGTTTGGTGAAAGAAATACCAGTAAGTAGCAAGAGAAACAATTCCCGAAGCTAACACAGAGCTGGTAACAGTTCATTTTCCCACCACCTAAAAGGGACCATCTTCATAACAGGGAGGATATCAGGTAAAGTACTCAGTATTGTCTTAGTAGAGGGGTTAAATTAGCCTGGAGATTAGGCTGCTCTAAATTCACCCTAACAAATCTCAAGAGCAAATCTTAAAAGAAATCAACTTGTTCCAAATAAATTAACTGCATGCCAGAACAAAGTCCAATATTACTTAATTACAATAAAATCCAACACCCAACAATGTAAAATTCAGCATGTCTGGCATCAAATCAAAAATTACCAGACATGTGAACAAGCCAGGGCAGATCAACCATAACCAAGAGGAAAATCAGTCAATGAAAACAGACTGAAAAATGATGAGAAAATCATGCCAAGGCATATCCAAATTAAATTATTAAAAAAAAAAGGGAGACAAAGAGAAAATCTTAAAAGCAGCCAGAAGAAAATAGGTACAACATGTACAGAAGAACAAAGATAAGAAAGATAGAAGATTCTTGTCAGCCATGATGTGAACTAGAATATAGTACACAGGTATTTTAAAGTATCAGAGGGAAAAGAAACAACAACATACAAAAAAGTTAATCAAGAATTCTGTAGTAGGCCAAAATGTTCTGGAAAAAGGAAGGCAAACAAAGAGTTTTTCAGAGAAATAAAGGCTTAACTACTTTTTCACCAACATATCTACTAGAAGAAATATAGAAAATTCTTCTGGTGAAAGGAATATGACGCCAGAGGGAAATTTCCTACAATATGAAATTAAGAGTATAAAGTAATGTTTCTCCACTGATTGCTGCCTAACATAAGACCTCAGGCTAGTCTTTAGCCCCGGGCTTAACACAGTGGTTACTGAATAATAACAAGACATGCAGACTTAAAATAGAATTTCAAGTACTCCGTGTATACAGTTTTCATTGAAATTATGAAAAGACTGTGCCCTAATAAGAATGTAAAAGTCCTTCCTTCTTCAACCTCCATTACTCACTTCAAAACCAAAGAAAGCAAAATCAACACCAATTTGAAAGACTTTCAGTCAAATCTTAGTGTAAAACTACATTTTTCCCCCCTCCATCTTTGTTAACAGCACTTCATGCATGTTTTACATGCAGCTCAGTGGAAAAGCACAGGGAACTGACGAATTGCTGGTTCTGATACACTAGCCCAAGCTCTTGTGGGACAAACTGCCAATGTTCTCTGTGGCAGTGTTAGGCCATTTGGAAGCTTTCCTAGCCAGGGTCTTCTTTATATACTGGGTTTTTTTGTTTATTGTTGTTTGTTGGTGGTGGAAAGAGCAAGTTTGTAGGGAAGGATGGGAGACAGATACATGTAAAAGGAAGATGCCATAAAGACAGAGAGAGAGGATGGCCATCCATAAACCAAGGACAGAAAACTGGAACAGATTCTTCCATCATAGCCCTTGGAAGAGACCAGTCCTGCTGACACCTTGATCATTGGCTAGCAAACTCCTACATTATTTTCTTTCTTCCTTTTCATGAGAATCAATTGAAGGAGATTAATTAAGTAAGGAGAAGTCATGGTCAGTTATTTTTAGTGTTTTGGTCCTTATGCCTTTCACAGATCTGATTCAAATTCCAGCTGTCTACCTTATTAGTCTTATGATCTTGGACACATCCCACAGTTTAGTTGAGTCCTTCATTATCTGCAAAATGAGAATTCCAACCTTAGAATTGTGCAAAGCCTTCTAACACCCTTAGTACTGAGAAGCTGTTCAATAAATGCCAATTTCTTCATGACTTTGTATAATTGTGCACTGTAGGAGTTTATATCAAAGCTAGTCTATATCAATTAAAGATGTTTCTTGAAGAACACTCTATCCCCTATTTACTGCTATCTGACAGAGCATCTGGTGGTGGTAAGGGACAAGATACCATTAATGATAAAAATGAACAATCACAGAGAGTTAATTTTAGCAAATAAGTAGATTATATGACTTAAGTGGTGGCTTTGCAGATGGGAAAAAAATTAGATCAGTTAGCTAGCTTTTTGAGAAACCTGCAGAATGTTTTGTACTTTATCTCAAAGGTATCAAAATAAAGCTAACAATCATCGCTTCGTATCATTCCAAGCAAATGACTTCATAAGTATCTCACTATTCCTGCTTCACTGAAGGCCTAGTATGTAAAGGAATTTGCAATTTCTGCCCATCAGTAACTGATTAGAGAAGTAAATTTTATAAGCATAATAAGCACCATCCACAGCCTGCAGCTATAATACCATTAAGGTGGTCATGAAGATCGATCCGGATTCAATAAGATTGGTGTCCTTGTAAAAACGGAAAATTTAGAGACAGACCCTCATACAGGGAGAATGCCTATGCGAGCGTGAAGACAGCCAGCTACAAACCAGAGAGGGAAACCTAAAACAGAAGCTTCTCCCACAGCCTCGGGAGGAACCAACCCTGCCAACACCTTGATTTAGGACTGAAAGCCTCCAGAAGTGTGAGATAATGAATTTCTGTTAATACACTCTGTGTGTCATACTTTCATATGGCAGCCCTAGAACACGAATACAAATGATTTTTAAAATCATTTTTTAAATGATTCTTTTTTAAAATCCCACCTTTCCTTATTATAATTTGCAGCAGACGAAGGCTAATCTAATATCTAAAGAGGTTATCGAAATTGATGAGAAAGGCTAATAGTCCAACAGAAGAATGGGCAATAAAGATGAACAGTTTATAGAAAAGGAAATACATGCTATATGCCTCGAACTTAATACAATGATATTTGCCAGTTATTTCTCAATGAAACTGGAAAAATATAAGGCGAAAGATTTATACGATCTGAAGAGGAACCAGAGTATTGAAACTGGAAAAATATAAAACAATATTCAACCTGACTCAATATGATAACTACACAGGGAAATCATTTGTCATCTATCTTAGGAAAAAGAAAAAAAAATAGCACAGAATTACTGAGACTTTAAAAAGACAAAGATCCTGGGGTGCTTGGGTGGCTCAGTTGGTTAAGTATTTGACTCTTGGTTTCAGCTCAGGTCATGATCTCAGGGACCTGGGATTGAGCCCCGACCCAGGCTCTGCCCTCAACTCGGATTCTGCTTAAACTTCTCTCTCTCCTCTCCCGCTGCTCCTCCTGCTCATGCTCTCTCTCTCTCTCTCTCTCTCTCTCAAATAAATAAATAAATCTTTTTTAAATAAAAAGATGGGGAAAAGATCCTTATATATTGGTAGTGAGGATATACATTTATGCGATCCGAGAAATCCAATTTAGAAATCTTCCCCAGAGTTACATATGCACATGTGTTTACATATTTCTCTTTTGGAAATTTATCCTACAAGTGTATATAAACATGAGACATGCAAAGTCATTCATTCCTAAATGTTTGTGATACCCATAAAAATGACTGTCATTGAGAGATGAATTAAATGCGTTTGGGTACATACACGTAACCAAACTTATAAAATTTTAAATAAGAAAGAAATTGTTTATGGGCTAATATGGAATGATCCAAAATATATTGCTAGGTAATTATATCTGGAAGAAGAATAGTGTATACATGCCCACCCTTTGTGTAAAAAATAGTGGAGCCCAAGAATTTATATTTATAATTATAAGATTATTTAGCTCTTTAGAGTCACCACTAGCATTTGAATTGAGGGGAGTTTGCCTCTAGAGACTGTCTCTTCCCTCTGTGAACAGAATATCATCAAAGATGTAAAATAAGACATTTTAACTAGAACAGCCTTTATTTTTAATTTAATCTATTATAAACTATTGCTTCTCTATTCTAGACTTTGTTGTAAAAATTACTGCTTTAATGTGATCGTTTAAATAAGTATTAAGTGCCCCAATCTTACGAGCTAAAAATTAGTTGGCATGCTTAATTAATCACAAGGGTTGGAATAGCACTCTTATCATTCCAGATACTTTCAGGGAATTCTCTTATTGTCAGCAGTGCCTACCAGAGAAGCATAAAGTTCACATTTTTATTCCTGAGGTTTTTCTCATCAATTCCAGCAGTAGGAGTTGAATCAAGCAGGTGCTGTCTTACTTTACTTTTTCGGAAGCTCTTCTGTTGCCTGGGTCTCCTATTCCAAGTAGTTGAAATCCAACATTTGCCACATGGAACAAGGAGCTATGTGATAAGACCCCAATCTTAAATGTGATGAATTATTAAACAAGTAGTTTGTTGGGTGATTGAAAATTACCTGCAAAAGAGTGCTTATCTCCTTGAGGCACGTCAAAAGCTAACAGAATTGAGCCAATTAGACTGACTGTCTCTTCAATGAGTTGTGACCTCTCGATGGTAATAGCTTATTATGATGATAAATGAACCCATCTCCAACTGAAGCCTGAGTACACACTTCAGCAGTTTCCTTGAATCATGAGGCCATTACCTTTCAACTTCAGATCGACAGCAGTGACAGCCACAGGAGCAGAGAGCATGCATGACTAGACACAGATGATTGTTTTACTCAGATGAATATATTTACAGCTATTTCCACAGAAATGGGACCTCCTGTATGTTGAGTGCTCACACCTGAAATATTTACCAAATGATGTTTCCTTTATTAAGAAGAAGAACTACTTCCTGGCTACATCATCATTCTGAGATAACTAGGTTTGAATTCCTTATTCTTGTTGGTCTCCTGATGGAGTAATATTTCAGAATAAAAATATTTTCTTTCATTGAAGATGCTTGTAATATACACACAAGCATATATGTTTTTTAATGTAGGAGTGTGTATCTTTAATTAATTTAATCATATTAAATTCCACAGCTTATATTTCATGTGGGCTGGGGGAATCACTCAGACTCCTTTATTTGTAGACAACTTTTATAAAGATTGTTGGTTTAAGAATCACGCAAGTATAAATACTTTAATTTCTGGTTTTTGATTTTAAAGAAATGCCAAAAGTTCTTTAAGTAGTTACTGAAGCCTGATATCAATTTTCTTTTTCTGCTCTAGCGATATTTTGGTTTGAAAAAAAATTAGAGGAGAAAGTGTTATTAATTGCATCTATAACAAAATACAGTGTTCTAATCCTCATAACTATTAGGTGTCAGCTGCCAACTTCCCAAATATATTCTTGAAAAAAATCTGTTGACCAAGCAAAACTAAGTTTATGAAGGTACCACAGTTAGAGGAACACCAACCACCTTGACAGAGTGTCAGTACTGTCTTAGAAGGTAAAGAGCTGGGGAAGGTATTCATTGGTTTTAGGGGAAAGGTTGGGTAATTTCAAGGTGATATTTTCTTTGAAGGCAATTGGGCAGAGTTTATGATACCATAGCCTTGGCTTTGTCAAAAGTGAGTCAGAGTGAGACAAGAGTCCTGAAGCAAGTATTGAAGAGCATGCAATTAGTCTATGAGTGAGCCAGGTTGAATGGATCACAGCCTATGAACCAGGTTTTCTTGGAGCTTGTTTGGAGAATGGTTTAAACTAGGGGTTGGGAATTATGCTTGTTTTCAGCACTAACACAATAATAGGGAGTTGTGTTGACTTTTGTTCTCATAGACAGTAGCTGTGTGAGCATAATATAGTTGATTAGGGTTTTTTTTTGTGCCATTTGTTTCTCATTGTATAAAGTGGAGATAGTAATACCAACTTCACAGAATTTTTAAAGACAGTGCCTTATGATAAATAATAAGCACTCAATATTAGTGATTAATTTTAACTCCAGCTGGTTCTAATTTGAAGTCAGACATTATTCCACTGAAATTTTAGAAAGGCTATACACACATAGGAAGGAAGGAAGGAAGGAGGGGTGGGAGGGAGGGAGGAAGGAAAAAGGAAAAAAGGAGAAGAGAAGAAAGGAGATATGAAAGGAAAAAGAAGGAAAGAAAGAGCAGGAAAGGGTAGAAAGAATCTGTTCATATATATTTAATTTTTAGTGTATTTAATTTAGAAAGTACTTGCCTATTGGGATCTCTCTCTTTTAGTCCAGACTTACCAAGAAGTGGTTATGTCTTTGAGTAAATGCCTTTTCTTTCTCCAGTTCTCATCTGGGGCTGGGTATGAAGTGATCATCAGCCTCCGTGTTCTGGAAGTAAATCCTTTATGATGAAATAGCACTGGAAATAGCCCACAAGCAAAAAGCTTTATAGGCCATTGAAGGTCCCCAGGGCCATTTACTGCTTTAAGCTTATTTTTACTCATCATCACAGGAAAAGAAATAAGTAGGGCATTGTTCTTCTTATATCAAATAGTTTTAAATGAAGATGTGATGGTTTTATATAAAAGTCAAAGTGCTTTATTTTGCTTTTACTTTCAAAACAAGGAGAGAGATACAATATGATTATGTTAACATCCAATTATGTTTTTGCTCTTTTTTTTAAGATTTTATTTATTTATTTGAGAGAGAGAGATCACAAGTAGGCAGAGAGACAGGCAGAGGGAGAAGGGGAAGCAGGCTCCCTGCTGAGCAAAGAGCCCAATTCAGGGCTTGATCCCAGGACCCTGAGATCATAACCTAAGCTGAAGGCAGAGGCTTAACCCATTGAGCCACCCAGGTGCCCTGATGTTTCTGCTCTTGATTACAAACTCTGAAAATTTTACACAGGAAACATTAGAGCAAATTTACTGCATGTCACTCACTGGCAGATATTTGGAGGATGATGGGTAAAATAAGTGTTTGAAACAGGAAACCATCTACTGTTGTGCCAAACACATGAACTCTTGTGCTGGGTGAAAGACGTTGAGGCCAAGGATGATGCAAGCTGTCCTGTGAAGAAACCTGAGCCAGATTGATCCTATGAGATGTAGCAGGAACGGCTTTGATTCCATGTCCCTGACATACGTAGTACAAAGCAGATATGTCAGGTTAGAAAGTTCAGACTCATCATTAAGCCAGCCTCTTTTAAGACCTAGTTATGGCCACAACAGCCTCTCAAGTCTGTGCCCCTCTGCATCGGTGTCACCTTTATCACTTTTATCGCAAGCAGATTATTGCCCACCCCCCCAGCCCATTCCGGATTTACTCAGTCAGATCTGGGGGAAATGGGTGGAAATTTACACTTTCATAACCTCCCCAAGTGACCCTTGATCCGTAAAATTTTGAGGGCCACTCTTTTATGACTCCTTTGAGAAACTACTAATGATCTGCTAAGCATCTCGTGAACTTAACATTCCCAACACTTAAACCGAAAACAACAACAAAAAAGAATCGTGCGACATGTCTTAGTCTGAATTCAGAGGTTGATTTTCTTGCTCAGTAGTTTAGCCTCTACAAGGAAACCCTTATACAAGGAAACCTTCTTCTTTAATAGGAAGTCTAAGCTGCACTGCCATTAATACTTGGAATGAGGACACTGGGCAGGACCGGAATATGACGTGGGGGTTGGGGGATTCTTTCAGATTCTAGAAGAGGTTCCAGCTTTCCCTGAATATGGGTTAACAGCTTTGCCATGAGAACTTGGCTAGCCCATTAGACAAGTTTAAGTACGGGCAAGACCCTTACCTTCACTGAGCCTCCATTCTTCACTGGTGAAGTTGCGGGGAGGAAGGTTACAGGATCTTAGCAGCAGAAACTTTTTCAAACACCATCTAAATCAGGACAAGCAACAACAAGAAAAATGGTTCAGGTGAGTGACAGGCCAGCGCTGGGTGCAGTAGGACAGAGCAATGGTTTCTGTGGCAATGGTACTACTTGCAGAACTGGTTCCGGATACAGGGAGTGACAGGGCTAAGAGCTCTGTCTCCATTGACTATATCCCTATGACCTCATCTGCAGTTTCCCTCAAAGAAACATAGGATTTGAAGAAACATGGAACAAAAGCAGACCAGATGAATTCGAAGGTCTCCTGCAGATTTAAAAGTTTATGATTCTAACACCAAAGAGAATCATGCAATCAGCTGACTCCTAACAATGACATAGTAACTCTACAAAGTATAATAAAGTGACTACATGACATTAATTGAAAAGAAACAAATGTTTCTCAGCTGAGCTATTGTCCATATCCAGATGCACTGATGATACATAAGCCCAGACATAGAAAATGTGAGATGTGTCAGAGCAAAGCAACTAAAATGATTCAACACACTGAACAGTCACTGCTCAGCCCACATCATTTCCTACCTAGATTAAAGAAAAAGCCATAGAACTTTCATTCTACCTCCAGCTTCCCCAATCTAATACTTTACTCACACGCCTGATCGAGGAAGATTTTTATGAAACTCCAATTTGATTGCCTCAGTTTCCTGTTTAAAAATCCTGCTGCCTTAAGGATACAGTGAAAGCTCTAAGACCAGTCCGGACTTGTAGCTCAGGAGAAAACCTGGGATCTGGCTAATAAAATGCCCTACATATCCCATACTGTCTTGTACTTTCCTATTTCACGGTTTTTATTTTTGATTTTTGTCTGAAATTCCCTTCTACTGTTTTTCTGAGTGACTAACTTCTATTTATCCTTCAAAATGCAGTTCAAGCATTGACCTCTGTAAGAAACTTCTGTCACTACCCCTTCTCCTAGCACTGGCTGGGTCAGGCCTTTGCTGGGCTCTTCCCCTGAGACTTCCGACCTCCCAACATGAGAAATATTCCTCTCTAAACCACGACTTCCTGGGGGCAACTAGATTCTGTTCCCTTATGGCTCATGATGATGAACATTTTTTTCAGCCACTTTGGAAAACAGTGTGGGGGCTCCTCAAAAAATTAAAGCTACCCTATGTCCCAGCAATTGCACTACTGGGTATTTACCCCAAAGATACAGATGTAGTGAAAAGAAGGGTCATATGCACCCCAATGTTCAGAGCAGCAATATCCACAATAGCCAAACTGTGGAAGGAGCCAAGATGCCCTTCAACAAACATATGGATAAAGAAGATGTGGTCCATATACACAATGGAATATTACTCAGCCATCAGAAAGGATGAATATCCAACTTTTACATCAACATGGAGGGGACTGGAGGAGATTATGCTGAGTGAAATAAGTCAAGCAGAGAAAGTCAGTTATCGTATGCTTTCACTTACTTGTGGAACATAAGGAATAGCATGGAGGGCTTTAGGAGAAGGAAGGGAAAAATGAAAAGGGGGCAGAAATCGGAGGGGGAGATGAACCATGAGAGACTATCGACTCTGGGAAACAAAGAGAGTTTTAGAAGGGAAGGGAGTGGGGGAATGGGTGAGCCCGGTGGTGGGTTTTAAGGAGGGCACATATTCCATGGAGCACTGGGTGCTTTATGCAAACAATGAATCATGGAACACAACATCAAAAACTAATGATGTACTGTATGGTGACTAACATAACATAATAAAAAATAGTAATAGAAAAAGGATAAAAGAACTTAAAGAAATAATTTTTTTAAAAAAAGATTCTGTTCCCTTTTGTCCCTGTAGGACCTAGCAGATTGTTCTGGTCAAAGTAGGAGCTTAAAAATTCCCTGTTGGGTGAATAAATGAATGCTCTGAATGGATGGTAATTATTTTTGTTTCCATAAGACGAACCAGAGGAAATATAGGTAGGAATGGCCCAAATTAAAAAAAAAATGAAACCTTAGGGAAAATACTTGGTTGGATTTTTTTCAGAATTGCCTTTCTGGATTTTCTTAGCTATTAAAAAAAAAAATCTGGGATCACGTAAGGCTACGTCCATTCAGGACCAGGTGAAAGGCCCAAATAGTCTGCCAAATTCTTTTCCAACTCTCAAATTTTCTAAGCCTGAGCAGCATTGTTTGGGTAAAAGTCTTGTTCTTTGTGAATCAGGAGGAAGTTAAGATGTTTTGAATATTTACATAGAACAAAGAATTTCAGAACTGGAAAGAATTTAGACAATATTCTGTGAAGTGGTTTTCCCGCTGTGTTCTGTGTGGTCCTTCTCGTGCAAGGGCAGGAGGTATGAGAGAAAAGATAAGGAACCCCTTTTCCTCTCAAGTCAGAGCGCCTTTATCCGCTCTGCATGTTGAGTGTACCTGGAATGGAATATGGAAACTGAGACTCTGAGAGATTAAGTCACTTAGACAAAGACATAGAGCTTCTCCAGAGACCAGGCTGACATTAAGTTTATGACCCCCTGACTTCCACTGCAGATCTCGTTCCATTTTTCTTTGCAAGGCAGAAAAAAGAGTAGACTATTTACTTTACAGTCAAGATACATTAAAATCATGACTCTTGTTTTCAAACAACAATTTAGAGTTCATGCCATCAAATTAAAGAAGTTTGTTAACCAAGTTTAATTTGCTTTCACTGGGGAAGCAGCTGCCTTTCAAGATAATAAAATAAACACATACAATAATATTTGGTCAGCTGTGGCTTTTAATTTAAATGTTTGACTTAGTACAGTTTAGTCTGCCGGATTCCAAAATATTCTCTGCAAGAGAAGTGCATGCATTTTAAAGTATGTCAAATGTTTATTATGCTGTCCTAGGTCTCGCTGTCTTTTTAGCTCTCTGTATCCCCTGAGCACACATGACTTTGCTTTGGCAGCACATATTTCCCAATAGACTTGTTCCTTTCATAATTCAAAAATTTTTAGAAGAAATGGCAAATATAGGAGAGTCCACTTTCTTCTTTACTGTCTCCGTAGTTTTACCTTTTCTAGAATGTCATGTAGTTGGACTCACATGGTATGTAGCCTTTTCAGATTGGTTTGTTCCACTTGGTAATATGCATCTAAGGTTCCTTCATGTCTTTTCATGGCTTGATAGATCATTTCTTTTTAGTGCTGAATAATAGTCTATTTTTTGGATGGATCATGGTTTATTTATCTATTCACCTACTAAAGGACATCTTGATTGCTCCCAAGTTTGGATGACAATGCATAAAGCTGTTATAAATACTTGCATGCAGGTTTTTATGTGAATATAAATTTTAGTGGGGAAAAAAAATTTTAGTGGGGACCTAAGTTTTCAACTCCTTTGGGTCATTTGGGAAGAGAATGTTTAACTATGTAAGAAACAGCCAAAGTGCCCTTCCAATGTAGCAGGACCATTGTGCATTCTCTCCAACAATAAATGAGAGTTCCTAATGCCCCACGTCTTTACCAGAATTTGGTGTTGTGTTTTGGACTTTGACCATTCTAAGAGAGGTGTAGTGGTATCTCCTTGTTTTAATTTATCACTCTCTAATGATGTATGACATTGAGCATCTTTTCATATGCTTATTTGTCATCTGTGTACAATCTTGGGTGAAGTGTCTGTTCATATTTTTAAAATTAGATTGTTAATCTTCTTGTAGGGATTTAAGAGTTCTCTGTACATTTCAATTAAAAATTCTCTGTCAGTTATGTTTTTTGCAAATATTTCCTCCCAAACTGTGGCTGATCTCGTTATTCTCTTGACAGTTTCTTTTTCAGAGAACATTTTGAATTTTAATAAAGTCTAACTTAAACAAATTTACTTTCACAGATCACACCTTTGGTATTATATCTAAAAAGTTATCACAAACCTAAAGTCATCTTGAAATTTTTTCCATACTGCCTTCTAGGTTTTTATGACTTTGAATTTCACATGATTTATTTTGAGATCTATCATTTACTTTTAGTTAATTTTTGTGAAGGGTGTAAGGTCTATATCTAAATATCTAGATTTTTTTTTTTGCATGTGACTGTCCAGTCGGTACAGTGCCGTTTGTTGAAAAGATTTCCTTTTTCCATTGATCTGCCTTTGCTCTTTCATTAAAAATCAAATGACTATATTTGTGTGGGTCTGTTTCTGAGCTCTCTATTCTCTTCCATTGATCTATTTTTCTATTCTTTGGTCGACACTATCCTGTCTAAATTACTGTAGCTTTATAAAAAGTCTTGGAGATTGGTAATGTCAGCCCTTCATCTTTGTTCTCCTTCAATATTGTCTTGGCCTATTCTGGGTCTTTGACTCTCTGCATAAACTTTAATATTAATATGTTGATATGTACAAAATAACTTGCTAGGATTTTGATTTGGGATTGCATTGAATCAATTCACCAAGTTGAGAATAACTGACATCTTAACAATATTGAATATGTCTATGCATGAACATGGGATATCTTCTTATTTCTTCATTTATTTCTTTCCTCAGAGTTGTGTGGTTTTCCTCATAAATCTTTTTTTTTAAGATTTATTTATTTATTTATTTATTTCACAGAGGGAGAGAGATCACAAGGAGGCAGAGAGGCAGGCAGAGAGAGAGGGGGGGAAGCAGGCTCTCCGCCGAGCAGGGAGCCCGATATGGGCCTCGATCCCAGGACCCTGAGATCATGACCTGAGCCGAAAGCAGAGGCTTTAACCCACTGAGCCACCCAGGCACCCTTCCTCATAAATCTTGTACATATTTTGTTACATTTGTCCCTAAGCATTTTGAATTTTTTGGTGCTAATGTAAATGATATTGTGCTTTAAATTTCAAATTCAAATTTTTCATTGCTAGTATGTAGGAAAACAATTGACTTTAGTACCATTTTCTTCTCTAGACAGATGGGATCAAATGACTTAGAAATTAAATATGTTGCTCTAGCTGTAATGAGTGTCTTAAACATTCTCCACTTCCTTCTGAGAAACAAAACCTGTGCATCTCAAGGTTATGGATAACATGCTGCCTACAAAGTCCTTGCAAGGCTTATCATCTAAAAGAATGAATAAGGTCCCAAGAAATTATTCAGGTCAGAGTTTTTAATTCCCATGAATTCATACAGGGTTATATGTAGTATGTTAGCAAAAATCTAACCTACTATCAAAACTTCAGACTTAGACACTCCCCTATATCTAGAAGTTTTTGTTTGCTTGTTTTTAAACTCAAAAGGAAGAAACTACAGATAATGTTTATCCATCCCATGCCACATGAATATGTTTCTGGGGATGCTGGGATGCTGAGGGATATATCTTCAGCGCAGCCCAAATATATTTCTGAAGGCTGTATGGTGTAATAGCATATATGGTGGTGTCATTGTAGATAATGCTGCCATAAACAGCAGGGTTCATGTTGTCCCTTTGAATTAGTATTTTTGTAATTTGGGGGTAAATACCTAGTAGCACAATTGCTGGATAGTAGGGTAGGGGGTTTTTCTTGTTGTTGTTTTTTAACTTTTGGGAGAACCTCCATACTGTTTTCTACAGTGGCTTCACCCTTTTGCATTCCCACCAAGAGTGCAAGAGGGTTCCCCTTTCTCCACATCCTTGCCAACACCTGTTTTTCTTGTGTTGTTTATTTTAGACATTCCCCACAGCTGTGAGGTGAGCACTGTAGTTTTGATTTGTATTTTTCTGATGATTAGTGATGTTGAGTACCTTTTCATGTGTCTGTTGGCCGTCTGTATATCTCCTTTGGAAAAATGTCTATTCATGTCTTCTGCCCATTTTTTAATTGTATGCTTCATTTTTGGGGTATTGAGTTTTATAAGTTCTTTATATATTTTGGATACTGATCCTTTCTTGGATGCATCATTTGCAGATATCTGCTACTATTCTGTAGGTTACCTTTTAGTTTAATTGATTGTTTCTTCCCCTACGCAGAGCTTTTCATACTGATGAAGTCCCAATGGCTACATTATGGAAACAGCCCAAATGTCTATTAACTGATGAATGGTTAAAGAAGATGTAATATATAGATACAATAGAATATTACTCAGCCATTAAAAGAATGAAATCTCGGGTGCCTGGGTGACTCACTCAGTTGGTTAAGTGTCTGCCTTCAGCTCAGGTCATGATCCCAGAGTGCTAGGATCAAACCCCTCAACGGGCTCACTGCTCAGTGGGAAATCTGCTTCTCCCTCTCCCTCTAACCCTGCTCCTTCTCTCTCTCTCTTGCTCACACACACACATTCTCTCTTAAATAAATAAATAAATAATAAAGAAAATCTTTTTTTAAAAAAAAATGAAATCTTGTTATTTGCGATGACACGGATGGAGCTAGAGAGTATTATGCTAAGTAAAATTTTTAGAACCTAACATTTTAGAACCTAGCATTTACTAGCTGTAAGAGCTTAAAGAAATTCTTTCACCTGACGTTTTTTGTCACTTTAGCTATATAGTGTAGATTATAAATGCTACTTCATAGAATTATCATTATGATTTCATTTAATGATGCAAAACATCTGGTATGTAGCAGGAGCTGGACAATTCTTTACCCCTTTTCTTCCCTTGATATTTCCAGAAAAATAAATAACTTGATTCAGTATCCAAAATTATACAGTGAATTCCAATTGACTAAATCTGGAGGAAGAGGTTTTGTCACTTTATTTCCTCTGCTTTATGTTTTCAAAAGTACCTATGGGAAGAATAGATTCATTGACTAGCAAAAAATCACAGCCTTCTGATCAGTACAAGCAAGGGCAATAATGGTGGACTATACCACGCTGCACAGGGCAAACATGAACTCAATATATGAGAGAAATCATGAATCAGAAAGCAAATTCTGCTTAGCGAATAATAAATAACCACACCACAACTAGGAAACAATCTCTAGTTAGACAACTACTGTAACTGGCAGTTAGATTCTATGGAACAAGCACCATTGCAGAGACGGCAACTTTATTGTTGGTATTTTATGAAAACTATTCTCCTTTGTTTTCATGTCACTTTGAGGATAGAGGACTATCCTTGAGGGCAAAACATGCCTTTCATACATTAGGGCTGCCTAGAGCATATTCTGGCACATTATATAAATATTAAGTAATCCCTATAATTAAAATGATGTTCCTTGGAATGAGGATGGAGACACATGGTTATCTGAATAGCCTTGAGCTACTTTTGCAGTAAGTAGATTTTTACTTTTCTAGAATATGTAATGAATAATGCGTGTTACAAGTAAGTATTAATTAATGGTTGAAATACAAAAGACAATTTGTGGGGATTATATAAAAATCTACATTATAACAAAAAGTGTTTATCATGATGAATGCTAGTCAGGGTTGAATCATGGAAGCATATATGAGATCCATTTTTATTCTTAATGGAAATTATTATTTTATCAATACAGTGAATAATAACTTAATAAATAATAAAAGAACACTATATAAAGTGCAATTCTTAATATTTTAGTTATAATGCGTGATTTTGGTTGAACAATTAGAACATACTTTAAAGTTATTGAGAATCCTTGGAAGAGGTTATAATTATCAGAAACACATAGTACACCTAAACATGAACTAAGACCTTAATTTTAAAATAGATTTTGGAAGAAGAAAATAAGTATTCTTAAAATACAGGTAAATACAAAGAGTGTGCTTTGAATACAAAATATGTATTTTTAGAATCTTTAACCCTTAAATTACTTTTTTTTCATATACAAGTCCCAACATCTGGTTTCTATAACCAGTTTATTAGGTTTGTAATTATGGAATTGTATGAATGCTGAATCATTTGGTCAGTCTCAGGAGTTTTTTCAGCAATTTTCTACTCTTCTTGGGGTTAAATTCAGCCTTCCTTTAAGTTAGAGAAATGAATGTAAATGAACTACCTGTCATAAGACCACCACAGTAAAATGGGAAGCTCTGCATTTTTTACCCAAGAATCTTTCTCCTATAAATGGTATTTTCCATGGATATCATCTGTTACCAAATTGTGAGTAAATTCAAACCTTTCTTCTTTTAAAATACTCTTCATATTAAAACATGAGATGTTTCCTCCTTTGAAACCAGATTGTGAACAGATCTGGTTGGATTCCTTTTGAATATTTTTCAGAGAAAAGTGAAAACAAAATTAAATAAATATCAGTTTCCAAGAAACCACACGATGTGATCTATTCTAGGCTGTCAGTCATGAACAAAGACCAGCTTCCTATTTATGAGCTCAGGGCAGTTCAGCCTCTATAACGTGAAGAGGGGGTACTGAAGCTCGCATACAAATGGATCCTGTGAATTTTCACAAAATATTTCTCAAAGTCCCTAGAGAAAAATAAACTCGGGCCAGTAGCCAGCAGTTTGTGTTCCAGAAGGCTCCATGTAAACCTAATACAGGCAAGAAGTATCTTTCTTACTTTGCTTCTTAGAAGTGTGCAAAGGTGGAAACAGTTGTCACTTAAAGGCCAACCAACACCATCCCAAAGCCAAAAGCTCTTGGTTCACATCACCAGAAGTCATAGTTGTTGTTTTTTAAATCAATAACACCAAATTTTTATTGCCAAGGGGTCATGACATGTTCTAATGTAAGTGCAGAAACAATGAGTAACAAAGCAAGGCTTAAAGCCTTGCAACATTAAGTGTAAACTAGATTAAGACTGATAATGTCCCCAAAATCATTACTGCAGATGACATTAAGAACAGGCTTGCTATTACCAGAGATCACAAAGCAATTAAATCAATGTATCAAAACACAACCATTCTCTTATAAGTAATGCAATAATGACATTCATTTGAAATGTCTTATTTTATTATGAAAAAGATTCATTTGTGCAGTGATTTTCCTCCTGTCAACTTTCACCTTCTTGGTGAGAGGGATAGTATTTCATTGGTCTTGTGGTAACCCTCCCTCTTAATCCTGCCTTTGACATAATAGATATTCAGCCATACTTACTGTATTCAATTGAATTTTATAAATCTGAGTTTAACATGTTCAATATATATATAACATACTGGTGCAAACTATAAAGGCTTTCTTGAAAACTGGCTAAAGCATATTTAGTTGTTAAAATTCTAGGGGGAAAAATGTGATTAGATGTGAACTACCTCCACAGTATAAAATAGCAATAGGCTCAAGTAAAAATAATGATTTTCTCATTTTTCAGTACATTTATTAAATGTCTATTATAATTCTGTACTTTCTGAAAATTGATTATAATAAAAAGATCCTGGCCATTATAAAATTGTCATCTAGTCATAGGTAATATAAATGAGAGAATTATGGCGATTCAAATACAGGAGGCATTTAAGTTGGAAAAAAGGAATTTATACTTCTAAACCATCTTGTGTTCATTTTCTATATTTTATGTTAAATTTTAATTTGCAGATGCTTAAATTTAGATATATGTGTAAAACTGTAATCCTCCTTATTAGGAGGATAAGTAATAACTAGTTATTACTTATTGTTAAATATTTATATATAAAGCCACAAATTTATATATAACTTAATAGAAGTGAAAAAATACCTATGTAGAGTAGTGATTTGCCAATTATTCCTTCAAAAAATTTCTGGTAATTTGCTAGTTTTCATGAGTTTGAGGTAAGACACCCTAATGCCTTAAATCATGCATATCGAAATATATGGCTAAAAAAATACTCTAACTTAGCAGTCTTCAAGAACCCAGGAAGTATGTAATCCATAAAAGTGTTTATAGTAGGAACATTAGAATTTCAATATACATATTTTATTTAATCTAAAAAATAGAAAAGTATAAAATATTTTAAATTTTTTAAAAGATTTTATTTATTTATTTGACAGATCACAAATAGGCAGAGAGGCAGGCAGAGAGAAAGAGGGGGAAGCGGGCTCCCCACTGAGCAGAGAGCCCAATGCAGGACTCCATCCCAGGACCCTGAGATCATGACCCGAGCTGAAGGCAGAGGCTTAACCCACTGTGCCACCCAAACACCCTAAAACATTTTAAATATTCAATGTATAGATTGTCACTAAACCGTTCACTTGGTGAGGTACTATTCTGAAGATGTTCTAAAGGAAAAATTAGCATTTACAAGGTGAGAGGATTTATAGCAGTAACCTCACTTGTTCATTAACTGAAATATTATGACATATTTTACTGTAATTTTCCTCAACTAAACTGGTTTATAAGTTATGTTTCCTATTTTTTTAACTAATGAAGACTCACCGTATGCATGTTTTATGTTTGTTTTTTATTTTGGTTTGGGGATGTCAGGGGGAAGAGAGAGAGGGAAAGAGGGATAATCTTAAGCAGGCTCCATGCCCAGCAGAGAGCCTGATGTGGGGCTTGATCTCACAATCCTGAGATCATGACCCTGAGCCAAAATCAAGAGTCAGATGCTTAATTGACTGAGCCACCCAGGCACCCCAATCATGGGTGATCATTCCTTAAAAAGAAAAACTACAATGAAGATAATATTGCCATGCACATAAAAGTAAAAAACAAGAAAATACTCATGTTTACCATGACTCTGTATAAGAGCCGTTCCGCTTCACAAAATGAAGAGCAAGTAATGACATCAAACCTGACAAAAGTTGGCCAATGAGTGGAAAATTGCCTTGCAAAATCAGCTTTTATTTTACAGAAACAAATTTGAAAACAATTGTTCAGAAAGTTTCTATTATTTTGTGGCTCAAATTCATGTGTATTTATCAACTATGAATACTCTTCTCTGCACTTTGGAACTAAAGAATGTAATTATCTAACCTGTTTTTAAAGTCTGATTAACACTAAGCCTTAAAAGGAACTTAGAAACAGATTTTAAAATCTCAATACTTAGTAATATCTCTAAGTAGTAAGCCAATATTTTCAAAAATAGAAAGGCATATTTAATTATGTTGCTCTTTCTAAAAAAGAGTATTACATTGTTAAGAGGAGTTTTATATAAAGATTAAATTAAGTAGTTTAAAATAGTGTTTCATTTATTTCTCATACTTTTAAAGTTTTGTATTTATTTTTTAACAAATATTTATTGTCATAGCACATTATGTAATGTATAAATACATAGTGTATAGGTACAACATGTACTATAAATGTACACTCTCATATATACAAAAATTTATTGATAAAATCATAAAACCAAACGTCTGTTAACCCCTGCTCTAGGTAACTGAGCAGTGTAGTAAATCCAGCCCTGAGAAAAATCTGTGAAATGGATGAAGTTTATGTTTCATGCATAATTAACATCATTCCAACTGTGGCTCTTATTCTCCTGGTGGTCATCTAGGATTCTTTTATTGCTCTTAATTATACCATTATATAGTCTTAAGTGCTCAAGATAGGCACTTAAGGAATGCACCATCGCAAACTACCATTTGATGTCTGATTTATGTATTCATTGATGTCTACTATTTGTCAGGAACATTCTAGTCTGTGAGCAGTGAATACAACAGACAAAAATTCTGCCCTCCTGGAACTTACATTCTACTTAGAAGACAAAAAAGTTGACTAGGAAAGTGCATAAAATATAATATGTTAGATGATTACAAATGTTAAGGAGAAAAATAGAGCATGAGAGGGAATAGAAAGAGTGACAGCAGATGGATGATACTATAACTTTAGGTAAAATATTTATTCAAAGAACTGAAGATGATATAGGAGCAAAGTATATGGTTATCTTGGGCAAGAAGGTCTTATGGCAAGAGGAAAGCAACTACAAATGTGCTAAGACATGAGGATGCTTAGTATGTCAAAAAAATATTCAATATGGCATGAGTGAGGGAGAGAGTAGAAGGAGATGGGGAGGAGGAAGATATTATAGAACTTTAGACCATTGTAATATTTCTCATATTTTTCTCACAGTGAAATGGGAAGCCACTGGGGTACTTTGAGCACAAAAGTTTGATTATCTGACTTGTGTTTTAGCAGGATGAGCATGATTTTTACAATGATAACAGACTAGAAGGGGACAGGTGCAGAAATAGGGAGACCAGAGGCTTTGCCGTCATTGGGTTAGCAGATAGATCACTTAGACTAGAGTGGTATCAGTGAAGGTAATGAAGAGTGATATGATTGTGGATGTATTTCTATCTAAAGCCAAAAGACATATTGATAGTTTGGCTGTGGATTTTAAAGAGAGAGAGAGAAGAGCTAAGGGTGGCTTCAGAGTTATGGACCTAAACAACTGAAAGAATAGAGTTGCCATTATTTAATTGGAGAAGACTGAGAAGAGCAAGTTTTGATGAAGATCAAGAGTTCAACCTTGCTAGTTTATTGTTTAAAATGCATTTTAAACACCCAAGTGGATATGTTAAGATGATAATGCCATACAAGTCTGAAGTTCAGTAGCTAGTGGGAGGGATCTGAACTGAAGATCAAGAAGAAATTATCAGTACAGATGTCATGTAAGCTAGGAGACTAGATGTGATAACCAAAAAAATGAGTAAGGGAAGATAAGACAGATCTGAAGATTGAGCCTTACAGCTCTCCAACACTTAGACGTTAGAGAACTGAGGAGGAACCAGAATGGAGACTAAAAAGGAGTAGCCAGGAAGGTTGAAGGAAAACCAGAAGAATGGTATATTGAAAGCCAACTAATCAATAGGGCTCAACTTTGTCAAATACTATAGATAGTCATATAAGATAAGGAATGAGAACTGACCATTGGTTCTAGCAATTAATGCTAGTGGTGAGCTTGAAAAGTGTATTTGCAGTAGATTGATGGGAACAAAATGTTGGTTGGTGTGGCTTTATGAGAGAACAAGGAGAAAGATCTGGAGACAGCAAGCATAGACCCCTGTTTCTAGGAAGAAAATAAGGACACATATGCTTATATGCGAATTGAAGTGGTGCTGGAAAGCTCTGAAGTTTTTTGTTGGCATTTAGATTCTTAAAAAGAAGAAATAGAAAAGAGTTGGGCATGAGGGTATGGAGAGAGTTTGGAGTTTAGAGAAGAAAAAAGAAAGCATGAAGTAGTATCCAGGATCATAGAAGAGAAAATGGACCATGCAGTATTTTTTCAAATGTGTCCATCTCACCAGTTGCAGGTACAGAGAAGGTAGAGAAATGGATTTAACTCTAGTGTGGATTAGCCAATAGAGTATGGTGAAACTAGAGAGGGGCAAAGGAGTTGAGACTACATGCAAAAGAGAGATTAAATTTACTGACCATGGACTTCAATATGGTGAAGCCTCGGGCCATAACAATTTCTCATTTTTCCTTCCTTCTAATGCTCTTAATATTTTAGGTATTTGTTTTATGGGACTACACAAAGTATTGGAAAATATCTACCAACCGGGGCACTTGGGTGGCTTAGTCAACTGGAACATCCAACTCTTGATTTTGGCTCATGTCATGATCTCATGGTCATGGGATGGAGCCCTGCATCTGGCTCTGCACTCAGCAGGAATCTTCTTGAGATTCTTTTTCCCCCTCTCCTTCTGACCCTACCCCAACTTTTATCCACATACATGCTCTCTCTCTCACAAATAGATGAATTTTTTAAAAATATTTTATTTGAAAGAGAGCAAGCAAGAGAAAGAGCACAAGTAGGGTGAAGGGCAGAGGAAGAAGCAGACTCTTCACTGACTGGGGAGCCCAGTGTGGTACTCTGTCTCAGGACTCCAGGATCATGACCTGAGCTGAAGGCAGATGCNCTGCCTCTCTGCCTACTTGTAATCTCTCTCTCTCTGTGTCAAATGAATAAATAAAATCTTTTAAAAAAATAAATAAATAAAAAAATAAAAAAATAAAAATATTTTATTTGAAAGAGAGCAAGCAAGAGAGAGAGCACAAGTAGGGTGAAGGGCAGAGGAAGAAGCAGACTCTTCACTGACTGGGGAGCCCAGTGTGGTACTCTGTCTCAGGACTCCAGGATCATGACCTGAGCTGAAGGCAGATGCTTAATTGACTGAGCCACCAAGACACCCCAAATTGATGAATCTCTGAAAGAAAGAAAGAAAGAAAGAAAGAAAGAAAGAAAGAAAGAAAGAAAGAAAGAAGGAAAGAAAGAAAGAAGGAAGGAAGGAAAGAAAAGAAAGAAAGAGAGGAAGGAAGGAAGAAAAGAAAGAAATGAAAGAAAGAAAGAAAAGGTTTAGTATCCTTTGGCCCCAGACTCTAAGTATTAATAACACTACACCAAAATTAAAAGAACAGTACCTAACCCTTAATAGTTTTTTAACCCCATTGCATTTTCTTCTTCTTTAAAATACACTTTTTCTATATGCTCCAAAAAGCAGATAGTTTATATAATTTTAAAATGCTTATATGAACACAAAAACCAAAGTAGTCATCTAACTATTTGCTATATTCAGTACAAAATATTACGACAAGGACAACGTAGGTTAGTGTTTTGAAATTATACTTTATTGGACACACAAGAATTTTTATCAGTCATTTAAATAGTTGTCTTATTTCTTGGATATAGTAATAATAGTAATAACTGACCAATAATGAAATGAATCAATAATAACAAAAAACTCCTAACAAAGTTTAAGACCAGATGGCTTCCAAATAGATAAGGAAGAAGCAAAACTTTTACTATTTGCAGATGATATGATACCACATATAAAAAACCCCTAAATGCACCACCAAAAAACTCCTAGAACTGATAAGTGAATTCAGTAAGGTCACAGGATGAAAAATCAATAAGCAGAAATCTGTTGCATTCCTATACAGTAATAATGAAGTAGCAAAAAGAGAAATTAAGAAAACAATCTCATTTATAATTGCACTAAAATAATAAACTTAACCAAAACTTAAACCAAACTTAACCAAAGAGGTGAAAGTTCTGTACTCCAAAAACTGTAAAACACTGATAAAAGAATTTGAAGATGACACAAATAAATGGAAAGACATTCCAACTCATGGAATGAAGGAACAAATATTGTTAAAATGTCCATACTACCCAAAGCAAATCTACAGATTTGATGCAATCCCTCTCAAAATACCAACGGCATTTTTCACAGAAGTTGAACAAATAATCTTAAAATTTGTATGGAACCACAAAAGACACTGAATAGCCAAAGCTGTCTTGAAAAAGAATAAAACTAGAGGTATCCCAATCCCAGATTTCAAGATATACTATAAACTGTAGTAATCAAAACAATGATGGTACTGGCACAAAAATTGATACATATATCAATGGAACAGAATAAAAAGCCCAGATATAAACCCATGCTTATATGGTCAATTAGTCTTTGACAAAGGAGGCAAAGGTTTGTAATGGAAAAAAGACACTCTCTTCAAAAAATGGTGTTGGGAATACTGGACAGCTACATGGAAAAGAATGAAACTGGACCACTTTCTTACACCATATACCAAAATAAGATAAAAATGGATTAAAGACCTAAACGTGAGACCTGAGACCGTAAAAATTGTAGAAGAGAGCACAAGTAGTCATTTCTGTAACATTGGCGATAGCAACATTTTTCTAGATCTATCTCCTGAGGCTAGGGAAACAAACGTAAAAATAGACTTATTGGTACTACATCAAAATAAAAAGCTTCTGTGCAAAAAAGGAAACAATCAACAAAACTAAAAGCCTACTCAATGCAAAAGATACTTGTAAGTGACACATCTAATATAGGATTAGTATCAAAATATATAAAGAGCTTATTCAACTCAATAGCAAAAAAAAAAGCAAAAAACAAACAAAAAACCCTGAATAATCCAATTTAAAAATGGGCAGAAGAAATAGATATTTCTCCAAAGAGACATACAGATGCCCAACAAACACATGAAAGATGCTCAACATCATTAATCATCAGGAAAATGCAAGTGAAAACTACCTCACCCCTGTCAGAATGGCTAAAATAACAAACACAAGAAACAAGTGTTGAGAAGGATGTGGAGACAAAGAATGCTGTGCACTGTTGGTGGGAATGCAAACTGGTGCAGCCAATGTGGAAAACAGTATGAAGATTCCTCAAAACATTAAAAGTAGAAGTATTATGTGATCCAGTAATTCCACAAGTGGGCATTTGTTTACCCAAAGAATATAAAACACTAATTTAAAATAATATACGCACCCCTATGTTTTAGCAGCATTATTTACAATAGCCAATATATGGAAGCAAATCAAGTGTCCATCAACAGATAAGTGGATAAAGAAGATGTAGTATATATATGGAATGGAATATTGCTCAGCCACAAAAAAGAATGAAATCTTGCGATTTGCAACAATATAGATAGAGCTAGAAAGTATAATGCTAAGTGAAATATGTCAGATAAAAACAAATGTATGATTTCACTTGTATGTGGAATTTAAGAAACAAAAGAAACAAAAAAAAGAGATCAAAAAGTGGACTCTAGCTATAGAGAACAAACTGATGGTTACTAGAGAGGAGGCAGGTGGGTGAATGTGTGAAATAGGTGAAGGGGATTAAGTATACATTTATCACAATTAGCACTGAGTAATGTGTAGAATTGTTGAATCACTATATTGTACACCTGAAATTAATAGAACACTGTATGTTAACTATACTGAATTAAATTTAAAATAAGATGGTAAAATAATAATAGTAATTGAAATATATCAAGTATTAATATGTATATCTGGAATATATTAAGTATTCACATATATACCTGGCACCGAGCTAATTGTTTTACCTGAGCTATCTGATCGGATCTTCACACAGTGCTCTGAAGTATGTGTTATCATTATTCCTATTATATAGCAAACAGTCTTAAAATGGGCTTAGTATTGGGAGAATGGAGCAATGTTTTGCAGTATTATAGTATGGCTATTCACTTTTCATCTGTATATGTTGACACTGAGTAGTTTCCAGTTGCTAATGTAACACTGTAGAGTGCATCCCTTTTTTCCAGGCATAAACACACTTTATTCCTTTGTCCTATAGTTCCTGAAACTGCTCATGCACTTTCTTCCAATCTCTCCTTTTACTCTGATGGTTAAAATTGAGAGGTTAGACTTTCTTTTAAACAAAAAGCAAGACAATGGAAAATATGCCCTGCAAAATACTGTTTAGTGCATCTCAAACATCAAATAATTTGGATGCTTAAAGAAAATTATCAACACCTGAAGTGGCATGCATTAAATACTAGTGACATTTACGTATAAAGGAATAGATATCATCTACCTCTATATAGTTACTATTTCTGTATCGGTACAATATATATGGAGTACCAAATACATTACACAAAATGATATAGAAGGAATAGCGGTCACTAAATTCCCCTTGATTGAAACTGCATCATACAATGTTCTTTCCTTTCAGCTCAATAACCTGAGAAATATAGCTGTCTATTTAAAGAAGACATTTTCTTGTTTGGCAGAATATTACGATCGCAGAGTGTATGTACAATATGGTCTTAATTTGTGTCTATCTGTGCTAGGCTTAGAAAAGTCACTTTAAGTTTTACTTAATTTATTTTGGAGTTTAACTCTTACTTTTGACATGATTTATATTCTAGGGAGATCTCAGCTTCTTCCTGCTTGAAATTCAGCAAAATGACATTGGATACATAGACCAAGTATATGCTCTTATTATAGCTGTGTCTGCTAGGGCTACAGTCCTTTTAGAAGCCTGCCAAAGTTTTCAATGCAAGACTTCCTTTACTGGGTGTTATGATTTAATCTGCTAACTTCTATTGCTCCCTAAAAACTGTGCAGCCATCCTGTATCTTAGAACAAAATCTATATATGCAAGTTTCTTTTTCTTTTTCCCTATTTCTCCTCCCTAAAATATTTTGTTTTTATTATATCAAAATTATTGTCACTGCAGCTGATTGTAAATTGCAAATCTGGGTCTGTTTGTAGAGCTGGTGGGTAGTGACCCCTTAGGAATTTCTTTGTATTGACATATGTGGTAGGCTGGATAATGATCCCTCTAAATATGTCCATGTCCTAATCCTCAGAACTTATAAATATGTGACTTTACATAGCAAAAAGTACTTTACAAATGTGATTAAGTTTGAGGACCTAGAGATTATCCTGGATTGTCCAGATGGGCCCAATCTAATCACATAAGGATTCCTTAAAAGTAGAAGAAGAGGGCAGAAAAGGGAATCAGAATGATGTGACAGTGGAGGAAGAGGAAGGGGAGATTTGAAGCCTGAAAGGGACTCTGTTCATCATCACTGTCTTTGAAGATGGAGGGGCCCATGAGCCAAGAAATGTGAATGACCTCTAGAAGCTAGTAATGGGCATTGGCTAATGCCCAGTAAAGAAATGGGAACATCAGTTCTACAACTACGAGAACTGAATCTGCCAACAATCTGAATGAGCAAGAAAATGGATTCTCCCCTAGAGCGTCCAGAAACAAATGTAGCCCTGCTGACACCAGGAATTTAACCACTGTACCCTAGTGGGACCCATGTTGGAATTCTCACCCATATAACTGTGAGATAACTTTGTGTTGCTTCCAGCTGCTAAGTTTGTTATGAAAGCAGTAAGAAACTAATACAGTATAGATGGATTCTTGTATCTTTGGATAGAAGAAAGTGGGAGTTACTTTTGACAAGACCAGGAGGAGATAAAGAGATGAAAAAATCAATGGAGAAGATGTCATGGGATGTGTCCCTTTTCTCCTATCCACTCCTCGTAGGGTCTTGAGAAACTGGTTTGAAGCCTCACTTCAACAGAGATAAAGGCAGAGGACTGGAAGTGAGGGAGATAGTTTTGGGAAAGACGTTGTGAGACAGATGGTGGCACAAGGTGGAGGTAAGTCCACTCTCCCTCATCTGACTGAGGGCCAAAGGCAGATTTGTGTGAAGCTGGGTTCCCACTCTGGATCCTGACAACATTGGAATGAAGACATTTATTGATGAGGGACTAAACTGGATTTGCTTTTGAGATGTAAACAGGCCTAAGAACTATTCTTACTGGACATTGGTGTCAGGAAGGCTTCATTTCTGTCCATGGACTTCTGAGGCCTGGGAGCATGTGGATTGTGTTAAAAAGACTATTTATCATTAGAATAGCCTCAAGTAATTAATATCCAATTATTCAGCCATTTTAAATGATGTATACATAATGCTACACATATAAATGGAAACCCCAAAAGTGAATCATCCATCATAATAATTCTACCAGTCTAGCTATTTGTTGTTATGTAGAAGACCCTCAGAGGCCACCTGGTCTTGCTGACTTTTATGAGTTTTTCACTTGTATCACAGAGTCAGGATGCTGAAAGTATAACAAAAAATGGGAGGTAAGTTAAGAGAAGAATGCGTAGTGGTATTTCTTCTCCATGTTTTGGAGAACATGTAACAAATGTTACACGGATCTTGCTCAACTTAGGATGGGGTTATGTCCCGATAAGCCCATTTTGAGTTGAAAATATCGTTCGGTCAGAAATGCACTTAATACTCCTAACCTATGGAATATTATAGCTTATCTTGGCCTACCTTAAACATGTTTAGAACTCTTACATTAGCCTATAGTTGGACAAAATCATGGAACACAAAGCCTATTTTATAATAAAGTGTTAAATGTCTCATGTAATTTATTGGATAAAAATTAAAGGGAAAAACAGAATGTCTGTATGAGTACAGAATAGTTGTATCAGTTGTTTAAATGCAATCATGTGGATTACTGGGATCTGTTACTCACTGTTGCTACCCAACATCATGAGAATATTGTACCACATATCACTAACCCAGAAAAAAGGTCAAAATTCAAAATGTGAAGTGCAGTTTCTACTGAATGCATGCATATCCCTTTTGCACCATCGCGAAGTCAAAAATTAAGTCAAACCATCATAACTCAGGGACCATCTGTATTGGAGCTATATTTTGTAGTAAGAACTCCATTTGACATGGATACAGTTTAAATTGGATCAGTAGCCTTCATTAAAGCAACAAACTACTTAAGAGAGTACATTTATGAGTAGTTGGGAAATCGAGACTGCATTTTTATAATTAAGCCATATTGATGTGAATAAGTCAAAATTCATACACTCATTGTTAATTGCATATGTACTCATGCTCTTTAGGACGCTCAGTTACATGGAATATATTTTAAATATTCAAGCATTAAACCACCTGGGTCATATATTAGGAAGCATAAAACTCATCATTGACTCTGTGTCTTTATGAAAATATATTTCCAGGAAAAAGTTGTCAGTCAACTCAACTGAATTCATCTCAGGCCCATTTGTAGCCCACTACAAATTGTGGCCTATGTATTTGAGTGAACAAAATGCAGTAAATTAAGTTAGTCTTATTCTAGTTTGTTTTAGACATAAATGTATGATTTAAAAGAACTGGAAGTAAAATCTTAAATATGTCTCTGAAATGTCAAAAAGATAATTTCATAGTTTCAACCTTTATGAGAACTTACTCATCTGTGAATGTTTTACATTCACTTTTGAATGCTCACACTGACATGAACAACAAGAAAATTCCAGGGACTAGGAAGCTTAGAACCAACTGAATTAGAATAAAAGAATCATTATGTGTTCCAGTGTGTTGAGTTTGTGAACAAAAAGAATGGGTTCTTGCCAATTATTGTGCTACTAGAGTATCCATAGTTTTGGGTTGTTTTGCTTTGTTTTTATCGAGCTGTGATGAGAAGCCAGTGAGCTTTGTAACAAGATGACTCAAAGACCCTCAGTGCTCTCGCTTTTTCTCCCCTCACTTGCTGTGTCCGTGAGCACCTCTCCAAAAGAGCAAACTTTGCCTCTCCTCACCTTTTTCATCTATTGACAAAACTACCATGCTTCCTAAACTTTCTATTTTTAATTTTAAAAAATATAGATTTTGTAAATTGTACCAAGAGAGCTATATCCTTGGATTTGTATTTGCTTTTAATAGAGCCAGGCCAAACATTGAGCCATATGTAAAACTATGCTTTTAAATTACCTAGTAATAATAAAATTATAACAGAATTTTATTTGGTCAAGAAAAATGATCACATTTTCTTGAATGTCAGATGTATAAAAATAAGATATTAGGAAAAGTTAATAAAGTGATGAATGTGCTTACCTGATGATTAAGATACACTTTAACTTTTCTTCAGTTCTCATTAGCTAAATATAATGTAACTCTAAAAATGTCTATTATGACATTAATTTGTTAAAAATTTATTATGCAAAGTACCATTCATAAAGAATACTTTGCTTGGATGTTCCTTCTAGTTTTTAAACTTTTTAATATATTTAAAATATATTGTCAGATTTGATCACTTTTTTGGAAATAGTGAAATTCCTTGGCTGTTTTAGGTTGTTTAATTATTTGATTCTTTTAAGAATTATTTGATTCTTATTTTTTAAGTAAATAACATAATTATACAGGGAGGCAATCTTTTCTTATTAGTATATTTTCTTACAATAGGTTGCTAATTAGAAATGCTCCTAATTTCATCTTATAGCTATGAAGCTATTCAAACCATTAGTTTTCCCCAGTGGTTCTTTGTTATAATTGAAAAATTATGATAACATATCCTGAATTTCTTCTTGCATTTGAATATTCATATTACTGGATACTTTTTATTGCTATGCAAGCAAACATCTGTAGTAGCAATAGACTTTGATGAATTACTCAGTCTCTGAAATGTGAGGAAAAAGGAGGTAAACATTTAACAAATAAACTGTACTGAAAATTAAAAAAATAAGTAATAGTACTCTCTTAATCTTATATTTATAAACAGGGCCTATGCCAAAGGAATATTTTAAAAATTAGTCTTAAGAGGGAGAGACCAGATATACACACTTAGGCACACACACATTTTTCAAACATTCTAAAACCTGAAAGTGTTTAGTTTTTACTCTGTGACCACAGTGTGGTCTAGTATAAATTAAAAATAAGAGATTAGGAGACCACTTAAAAACTTAAGAACATGTTATCAAATAACTTCTGGCCACAAAAAAATTAAAGTTACAACTATAATTCTGAAAACAAAGTATCAGAAAGCCAAAACTCTGAGGTGAAGCAAAAGCAGTATTCAGGAGTAAATCTAACATCCTAAATGCTGGGATGCCTGGGTGGCTCAGTCGGTTAAATGTCTGCCTTCATTCAGCTCAGGTCGTGATTCCAGATTCCAGGGTCCTGGGATCTAGCCCTGCATTGGGCTCCTTGCTCAATAGGGAGCCTGCTTCTCCTTCTCCCTCTGCTGGTCCCCCTGCTTGTGCTCCCACACTCTCTCTGACAAATAAATAAATGAAATCTTAAAATAAAGGCCTAAGTGCTTTCATTATAAAGTGAGAAGAGTAGGAAGAGGAAAAAAAAAGGGAAATAAAGTATCAATTCTCTCTCCCCTCGTCTCCCACCTGAGAATAATTATTTTATTCATATTTATTCATCTCTAGATCTATGAAATCTATCAACTTTAAAAACATGGATTATATATTAGGAAAATATTTAGTGACTGAATTTAAAAAAGAAATTTGACTGAGAAAAGCATTCGTGCAAAGCCATTCTATTCTGTGCTTATAAAAATAATATATAAAAAGATGACACAATTATAGCTCCAAAGAAAGATCATTTAAGAAAAGCAAAGCTATAGAACCGCAAAGCTTTTGACTGGAGGTGGCTGAACTTATTAAACTAGCCAATGGTGCTTAACCCATATCGGAGAGAATTAAGATCTAAGAATTTTCCGGTTATCTTTTGCTGAGTGACAGGCCATCTCAAACTTTATGGTGTATGTTAACTATTTTAATATGCCTACAGATATTACAATAATGAATTTGGATGGGGCATTACAAGGATAGGTACTCTTTGCTCAGTAGTATCCTGGGGCCCACAGAGCCAACTTGAATGGTCGTGGGGGAGTTGAAGAAGCTGGAGGCTACTTCATGTACACATCTGATCTCTGGAATACAATAATAGCTCAAAGGTTGGACCCACCAGAGACAGACAACAAGACCTCCCATGCATGAACAATACATGCAGTTGGGGCTTCCTCCAAGCATGGTGGCTTCAGGGTAATTGGCAGCATGGGACTCCAATAGAAAATGTGCCCAGATAACAAGGCAAAAGCTCAACAATATTTCACGGGTTAAAGCGGTCAAAAACCTACCCAGATTCAAGAGAGGAGATAAAGACCCCAATGACACTCAATGGGATGAGTGTCAAATAATTTGTGACCTTGCTTTAAAACCATTATAACAAAATAAAATAGAGCAGAAAACATGTTGTTCTAAGCAATAGTATCTAAGAACCCATGTGGAGACAGGGAAGTGAAAGCCAAGGCCCAGAATTTCTGCCATTATTTGCAATTTGGCCTTGGACAGATCGTATATAATCTCTGGCCCTATGTTTTCTTAACAGTAAAATAAGTGCTTTGGGGCTAAAAAAATTTAAGTCTTTTGATAGGTGAGGAAATAAATGAAGTTAGTAAGATTTTCAGTCAATATCTATATATATGATTACTTTCAGAAATACTGCTTAAACTCTAAAGTGATGCAAGGTTGTTTATATTATTGAACTACTGCTTATTATTGAATAAATCACTACTGAAAATTAGATGGTGATACATGTATGTTTTTTTATTATACACTTTTAGTGAATTTCTAAGAAATAGCTAATATTTTAAAATGTATCATTTCTAAGTATTACATTAGTGACCTAAATGATTTGATTTAGGAAATAAAGGTCAATGTTTTTATGTCTCAACAGCCAGAGCATGGATTGACTCAAGGAAATTATTTTCATCTCCCTCAGTAGGGGGAGGGTGGAGTGGGAGGGGAAGGAGTTGCTGGTAAATGGACCCAAAAGCTTTTGAAGTTTTGCTGTTGCCATTTACAAAGTATACGAACTACTACCCGTTTAATTGAAAATATTTTATATTAGTTTAATAGCTGGAGAGAGCCTTCCATTTTAACTGATAACACAAGTTTTATGCATTTCCACATACCAAGATATAAATGGTGGCTCAATGAGAAAAACTGATGAAGAGCTTGAAAATTAATGAGACATAAAAGCTTTTGACTCTGACCTTGAGATGCAGTTTGGTATTTATGATGTTAAATTACTTGTTTTCTTTTAAATGTAGAAACAGCTGGTCTGTGTGGGAGGGATGTTCAGTTATGATTGAGAAGAAAAAGAAACAACAGAAATTTAAAAACCTTTTAGAGATAGTATATAAAATGAAGTACACACTACAAAATTCAATGCAATATGTTAAAGTTCACAGAATGCATGGATGTTGCCCCCCCACCAAGAAGCATACAGTCATTGAATTGATATAAAATACATGCAGAAAATAAGTGTCCAAAGCTGCATAAATATGGCACCCCCGCGAGAGTGTGAGAAAGTGTGTTTCATGTTGTGATTGATAGGACTGCTTTTATGGCCTTCTTTGAACTCTTAGCAGGAACTTTGGAGTGTCCTGAGGGTCTGTCTGCCTTTATATGGCAGGAACTCTGTTTTCTTAGAAAATAGTAAAGAATACTGTCTGTACTCCCTTTGAACCTACAGTTTATGGAATTGGGGATCTTAGTAGAAAAATTGCCAACTTTCTCATATAGCTTATGAGAAATGCTCACCTTAATTCTGAAATTTTGGCCATTGTTTTTCCTTGACTTACAGGTTTTTTTTTTTCTTTCTTTCTTTCTTTTTTTTTTTGACTTTTTTTGTGTGTTTGTTTTATAGTTTTTAGTCAGGGAGGCCATACTCTGACCTGCTTTTAGTAAATATCTGGTGAAATTTACAGAGTTTGGTGAAGATAATTTATTCTAATGATTTATCTACTGGAAACAAAAAAGAAATGAAGGGAAGAAAGATCTAAAATACCATGTAATATATTTACTTGAGTGCAATAATTTCTGCAGAATAGAGGGTTTCCCTACTGAAGCAAGAAGTCGTGAATGTCTAGCTGAAATTGTATGATCTGATAGGCACCAGATTTCTATTGTCATTTAAGTCAGTGGATTTTAGAACCAAAGGTATCAAATAATAAAAGTATGAGTATATATAGTCTCCAAAATGTGTTAATAAATAGTAAATATATATAAATCTTAAAATAACACACTAAAATAAGCAGGTAAATTGTTGGAATTTGCACAGTAGAGATGATTTTTAAAGCTCACTGAGACAAATATTTGCTCAAAGTCATACTTCCATGAGATTTTCATGAACTGAGACATTCATCATGTCAGCTCTCTTTACTTCCATAGTCTCTACTTTGGTTTTGACTTCATTCTTAAGAAACAAATACTTTAAAAATTACACATCTGGTTTGTGCAAGGCTGGGTAGCACTCAGGTCTAATCCCCTTTTCACTGTGTTTTCTCAATATTCCTCATCCAGAAACCCCAATAAATATATTTTAAGGTATTCTTTATGAAAGACACTTTCTAATCAGCAACCAGAAACATTTTGCAGGTGCATTTGTGATTTATCACAAATATTTGACCTCACTCAGATATTCCAGATAGCAATGCTCATTCTATTAGTCATTCCATCTGAAAAAATAATTTAAGAATAAATAAAAAGGTAACTGTTGTGTATTTTGGGTTACCTCTTTTTTCTCTTTCTACATTTCTGTTTTAATAGAATATGAATATTTTAATAGAAATATGAATATTTATTCACACAGATCTGCATACATATATATATAATTTTCCCCTCACTTTACACAAATGGTTACATGACATACATATTATAAAAGCACATTATAGTTGTTTTACTTAATATGATCAAGATAATTCCATATTAATGAATAAAGATTGTGTGTGTGTGTGTGTTTGTGTGGTATAAGTTTGTTTTATTTGATTGGCAGGTTATTTGTCTTTTGTTGAATGGATGCACCCAAGTTTGTTCAGCTGTCATGAAGGAGGCTAAACGTTCACTCTGGTGCTAGGCTTTAAAGTTCGAATCCTGGCTTCACCACCTGTCAGCCTTACAACCTTAAGCAAGTTAGGGATCCATCAATGCTTCAGTCTTTCTCAACTTTAAAATGAGTGTGATAATAGTAATATACCTATTGCCTAAGGCTGTGTGCATATTGTTTGGGGGATTAAAAGAGTTAATGTATATAAAACCACTTTGGATGGAGAGTGGCATCTCCATCATTACACTTATTAATATGTCTATTAGCAATCACTATTAATGGACATTGGTCTATTTTCAGTATTTTTCTACAAACACTGTTGCAGTGAATAATCATGTGCCTAGGTGTATCTCATATGTGCAAGTAGAGCTGTTAGATAAATTTTCAGAGCTAAAATTGTTATGTCAAAGTGTACATGCATTTGTAATTTAAATAGACATTGCCAAATTGACCCCATAGATTTGTACCTACAACCACAAAGTCATTAAAGTACTTGTTTCCCTAATCCCCTCACTAACAGAAGATGCTATCAGGCTTAGAGATCTTCACTAGACTGTTGAGGAAAAAATAGTATTTTAGAGAAGTTTACCTTGTTTTCTTCTTATTAATGAAGATAGCATATTTTCATGTTTCAGCAACCATAGTATTTTCTTTTCTACACAAGTACTTTGATTCATTTTTTTAAAAGATTTTATTTATTTATTTGACAGAGAGAGATGACAAGTAGGCAGAGAGGCAGGCAGAGAGAGAGGAGGAAGCAGGCTCCCTGCCAAGCAAGGAGCCCAATGCAGGACTCGATCCCAGGATCCTGAGATCATGACCTGAGCTGAAGGCAGTGGCTTAACCCACTGAGCCACCCAGGCACCCAAGTACTTCAATTCAAATTAGCAAACCTATTTTGAACTTACTGAGTTCTTAAAGTAACTAGGAGGGGAAATGATATAATGTTTCATGAAATTCTGTATGTTTGGTATAGAACATGGAGAGTAGGTTTTGCATAGTTCCTCTTGTGAATTCCTTATAAAAACCCTTCAGCGTGGTATTTTCATTTTCTTTTAGACATAGCACAAAGTAACTTCAGAATCAAATTAATTTGACCAAAGTCACACAATAAATATATAGACTAAGATTTTCTAATAGTTCAGTCTTATTCTCTAATATGTCAATTTATTCTGAAGCACATGATCTTTGCATTATAGATACTCTGCACATTGAGAGTGAGTGAGTGAGTGAGTGTGTGTGTGTGTGTGTGTGTTTGAGAGATAGTAGTGAGGGGGGAGTATTTTTAAAAGTAAGCATAATTNTTCCTTATAAAAACCCTTCAGCGTGGTATTTTCATTTTCTTTTAGACATAGCACAAAGTAACTTCAGAATCAAATTAATTTGACCAAAGTCACACAATAAATATATAGACTAAGATTTTCTAATAGTTCAGTCTTATTCTCTAATATGTCAATTTATTCTGAAGCACATGATCTTTGCATTATAGATACTCTGCACATTGAGAGTGAGTGAGTGAGTGAGTGTGTGTGTGTGTGTGTGTTTGAGAGATAGTAGTGAGGGGGGAGTATTTTTAAAAGTAAGCATGATTCAAGAATGCATCTCACTATCACCAAAGCAACAGNTCAAATAAATAAATAAAATCTTTAAAAAAAAATAAAAAAAAATAAAAAAAAATAAAAAAAAAAGTAAGCATAATTCAAGAATGCATCTCACTATCACCAAAGCAACAGTGTGACTGTGTAAAACTTAACCTCGTAAAGCCTCGATTTCCTCATTGTCTACAATATAATAGCAATTGATGATTGAGTCCCCTTAAATTTTGAGATGTATCATATTTTTCTGTTATCTATATCTTGCTTTAAAAATGGCAATATTTTTATCTTCAAACTTAAAACATCCAGATCATACTGATGTGCCCCAATGGTATGGTGGTAGTTAGAGAATCTTGCTCAGAGTAGTCACAAAATTTTGGAGATTGTTTTCCATAATGGCGACAATAACAAAACAATGGTAGCAGCTAACCTTTACTAAACATTGATAAAATGTCAAACACTGCTCTAGATTGTTCAGTTCTCACAACAACCCTATGAGTTATTTACTATTGCATTTTCTCCATTTTCCAGATGCAGACTTGATATAAAGAAAGATTAAATCAATTGCTCTACCTAGTTACCTAGTTACCTAGATAATAAGTGGCAGAGATGACTATTCCCTGTTTCCCCAAGAAGACTAGCTCTAGAACCTGTACTCTTTTCCACTATGCCATTCCGAATCTCTGATACCGTCTGTTCAAGTAGTATTCTCTTAATGAAATGTGTCATTACAAATGGCATTACACAATGATGAGTTAGACATGTTACAAGTAATCATAGCTTAATAAACTGGATTTCTACAATTGCTACTTAAAACTCGCTCTACTAGACAGAGTTAAAGTAAGCTATCTCATTTGGAACTAGGTTGTATCTGACACATGTGTTATGTTTTTAACATTTTTGACGTTACAGACTTTCTATGAATCAAGGAAAAAAACCTTGGTCACTAATTATATATAAAGTATTTTTTATGCACCTATTTACCTACAAAATTTATATAAAATCAAACAGTGCTGAATATGTAGGATACCCTTGGTTGACTTCATAGGAGCAGAGAGGGTCTTATTGCTTCAGTTTCAAGAATAAAATCTTATACACGTGAAAGGCAAGATGAACACAGTTAAATGGTAGCCTTGTTAAAAAGCTTTTGTCCTGTGATATTTAATTAACCAACTATTAGTAAATTAGCTGTAAAAATTAGCATGGTGGCATTGCAAATTGCCAGTGATATCAAATCTAATCCAAACTCTTAGCAGATGTAGGCATTCTTTCTCCATCATCCCAGACAGATGAACCTCTCTATTCATATATCTATAAAGATATGGACACCCTACAGAGCTCATTCCATTTTCAGCAGTTCTAGATATTAGAAGTTAATTTTTATGCAGGCTCATAAAAATCCCCCTCCCAATTCCTTGTATAGACTTTATTTTTATGTGACAAACAGAGCCAGTGTTCTTTTTATTATACATGATAGGTCTTCAGACATTTGAAGAAAACAATCATGTTTTCCCTATGTCTTCTATTTTTAAGGTTAAAGATCCCCATTACCTTTCTAAACCTCTTGTTCTGCTTTTTGAGCCATCAACATCCTGGTCACACTTCTTTGGGTGACCTCTAATTTGTCAACTACTTCCTTAAATGGTGGTGTCAAGAATGTGCTCTGACTAGTTATGAGCAGTTGGCTCATTGCTTCCTATAATCTGTATGCTAGGTGTCTTTTTAATACAGAGAGTACATTGTTTGCCAATATATCAGAACATATCGAAAATGTATTTGTAACTTATAAAATATGTATTAGTGGGTGCTGGAATTTACACTATTATCCTAGCATATAGAATCTGGTGAAAAGTAACGACATATAGTTGCTGTATGTGTGTAAATGTCTAAATGACTTAAATATTGATTTTTCCTTTCAACTTCAGATCAAACTTCCCGAATGCTAACAGGCCTTATTTTAAAATAAACGCACTTAGAGTTTGCCAGTCAGCAGTATGGTAAGTTCCTGAAGTAGGCTCAAATCACCAAAAAACTCAAACAGACATATTTCCTTTGGTCTGTTTTTAGGACTGACAAAGATAAGAATAGAGACACCAATAAAGGCCTATTCAAATAACAACCGGCAAGTTATCTCATGAGGGTAGTACAAATTTGTCCTGGTTTTTTATGCCTTCTCCATCTATAATGCATTGAAATGATATATGGTGTTGAATTTGATTAAAATTCAGAAGATATTTATGCAATATCTACTATCTGTAAGATGCTTATGCAAAGTTCCATAGGGAAACATTAAAACATGAATAAGATCTGCATCCTGGCAACACTGTGATCTCTTCCAGAAACCCTAGGATTGCAAAGTGCATTTAGAATCATGAAATACATATCATTATGGTTAGGTTTTTAGTATGAAGTGTGTATGCATTTTAATTTTGAAAATTATCCTTATTAAAACAGTATGATTTACAACTTTTATTGAATATATACTATGTGCAAGGTATCAAGTGAGGACTTTTCTGTGTATTTTCTCATTTCAACCTCAGATCAAACTTCAGAGGTAGGTGTAATTCAGCTCATTTTGGGGAAAATTAACAGAGACTCTGAAAGCATAAATTCCCAAGGGCCATACAACATTTAAAGGCAGAACCAGAATCCAAATCCAGGTCTGAAATATCTCCAGAAATGAGCTTGATCTTTTGTGTGATTTGTGCCTGGTTTCCCTGTTAACAGACATGTCAGATAACTGATGCAAATCTTTATCTGTTCATTCTGGAAGAAGACACTTGACTTTATTTCATTAGCCTATTGGTTGTCCTCTGGGGTGTGACTTAGTTTCCATTGCATCTTTGGGAATCTTTTCTTCCAAAATTCATAACCAGCTTCTACTGCTATAAAAAAGAATCACCTGCAGAGTTCATGAATAAGGGAAAAGAGAAAAGGAAGAGTAGTAGATTAATTTTGAATCAAATAAAAATTGTATTCAAGGACTAGCATTCTGGCATCTGCCTTTGTGGGAAGTTGACTGTTATTTCAAAATAACCTCTGTTGAAATAACGTAACCTGGAATTAATTGAGCTCATTTAAACATACAGCCCTTCCAGCCAAATTTAATGTTGTTGAAGGTATAAATATTGAGCATTGCCTATGGAAAGATAGGAATTCTGTTTATAACAGAATTCTGTTTATTCCTGCTTTTGCAATAAGAAGGGAAAGGCTATATGATAGCCGTATACTATGCAAAGTAAATAATATTCTTACAGGATAAAATGCTTAAGCACTAAGAGAAAGGTTAGCTAAAATTCGAATTCAAATAGAAAATAGCATTAATGATATCTCCTTTTTACAATGTTCTCATAAGTTTTTTCACCAGAATTTATGTGTGCATAAAGGTATAAAATATATATGTATTTTCATTTATCATTTATGTGAAAATTGTAACCCTGTTTCTCTTTAACTTAATGGAACTTGGATTAAAATATATGTTGTTATTTTAACCAACATTCATGTTGTATATCATGAGCATGCAGTTTTCTGTTTTCTTGGCAGAGAACTTACAAAAACAACTTAAGGCCCAACTTAAGGTCAATAAGAAAGTTACACATATGTAAAACCATAATTTATGGCTTATTTGATTAGATCAATGTTTAATTATGGATTACATATATTTTTTGTACTGAATATTTACACATAAATTAATCCGGCCATAGCAAGAGTACTAATGGAACATTCCATCCAAAAGTAAGTAAGTAAACAGAAGACAAGCAGCTGTTGCAAAGATCCTGTTTTTGAGTCTGGGCCTGATAACAAAAAACAGTTCGGAGAATTTGGCTGCTACCATTTACTTACATCTGTTGAGATGGTATTATTTCAGCTCAACACTTATCAGTGCATGTCACAAAGTAACAAGTAGTTCTCTCAGTTGGAAAACCTAGAGAAAACACTAAATTTTAATTTGTTTATGGGATACTGTACTCCATCATCTTCTATATGACAGTTAGCAAATCTGTTTATGGGGTGTTTATATTTTTCAGTGTTCCCAAATGAATTTAAGTGTTTGTAGAAAATATGTGAAGTCGGGGGAGGGGGATATGGGGAGGAGGGAATAATCTGTTTGTTGTATTTAAAAACTTGATCTGTTTAGTTCTGGACCTCTTATTATATAAGTACCGCTAATTATCTGGCTTTCAGTTACAGCCAAAAACTTTCTTACCTGATCACACCCTAATAATTCCTTTTGCTTTGAATCATAACTGAGTATAGAGAATGTAAAATCAGGCCTTACTTTGTTATATAGAAGACATATAGCTTATGCCGAGATAGGTTGGCGTTATTTTATTTTATAAAAATTCACATAAGAAGCTCATACTGATTTCTCCATTAAGCAGTGAGGGGACTGGGCTCCAGGGACACTGTTCAGTAAGGTGGTATCACACTGAGAGAGTGTCTCTGATGGGTGCCTGCCATAAAACTGTCCTTGGCACAGACACATTCATAATTTTCATCCCTGCTTCAGATACTTATGAAATTAGCTGATACAAAGGAATGCAAAATTGTCAAGTTGGATATGGCCATGTCTAAAGGGGAAAAAATAATCAGAAGGAGGAGGAGATGGAGCTGGTGAGGGCGGTGGAGAGGAGAAAAATGGGAAGGAGAAGAAGGGGAGGGAAAAAAGGAGGAGATGGATAAAAGGAAGGAAGGAGGCAGGAAGATTAGGCAGATAGGAAGAAATGAGGGAAGGGAGGAATGGAGGCAGGCAGGCAGGCAAATCCTCAAGATTTTCCTCTTTGTATCTCCTAGACTACATAACATGGTCTCTTGCCATCTGAGCCAATGTTTCCAGAATGTGTTGTTTCTGTTTGACCTTCACAGTTCCTACTCCTTTTTCTATGCATTAAGGTGATGTGACTTTAAGGACATCCTATGTAAATTCTGCCTATTCTCTAATTCAACATCCTCTTACACATGTTCTATTCTAATTATCAAACTTTGAAAGAAGAGGAACATGCTCTTATCTCAATGTTATAAATGTATAGAAAAGCGTAACAAAGCATGAAGTTCTGTTTCGATGTTAAAGGAGAGCTCCATGAATGGATGTATCAGTAAACACTTTGGAGGGAGGGACACATTTTCAGAGTTTAAGGCTATGGAGCTTCAAAATCTAGAAAGATGAACCACTCGCCATGTTCGTGATGCTAAGTTGATATTAACATATACATTTCATTTATCCTGCTCCATATTACAAAGATTTTTCCTCGTTTGGTTTTTGTATATCCTTCCTGAAATATTTGCTCAGGTAAGCAAAAGTAAATATTAGATTTTACACCCCATTTAATGGAATAAGAGATATGATGTTCTGATAACAGACAACCAAATAATCCAGTCTTATTTTACGAAAAAATTTTCCACCATGTATATTGTCCCCAATAGGTCATGCATCCTTCACCCTTCAATTCATATTTCTTGAGATTGGGGTTAGGGGATGCTACAACACAGGTAGCTTAATACTAAATATTGATGTAAAGCTTAGTTTTATGAATTACCTTTAGCCTTTTCAACTCATGAGGGAGAACTTTCCTGCCTCATTAAATCTTTAATGCAGTGTGCTGCATGCACACTACATTATTATGTGTGACATTAGGTTATATATTGTATAGTAGCTGTAATGTTACTTGCAAACAAGCTGTTTCTTTCCCCTGAAGGTAGAATTAAAACAGGTACTCGTGGGAAACAGCTACTTGTGTTGCTCTTTTCTTAATGGGGTGAATTTGAGGATCAGGAAAGTGAAGGGCTTAGAATTGAACCATCGCTGGGAGTGAATGACTCCTTTCCCTTGCAGTGCCTCTCAGTTTCATAATTGAATCTTCCTGAAGAGAATTTTTGCTTAATGTATATAAGGAAAACAAAAAACAAGAACACAACACAAGGTCCACTAGGTCTTTGGAGAACCTCATGAAATGAAGTATTCTTATTAAATTCATTTTCTCTTTGTATTGAAAAGGAATACAACTTTCATCTCTGGTAAATATAGTCTAATCTACCCAGTAAATGGAAGAATTGCCTCAATGTGAATTGGAATTACACTTACTGCTATCTGTGGAAAACTGTATTTCTCTGGTCAATAGGATAGTGGCAGTTTTATTCCTCAGTAGCAGGAGAAAATGAAATATTCTATTAGCAGTACAAGCAGTGTTCTAGTGGTGTCCCCAAAATGCATGAATTTGAAAGTCTCAAAGATAAAATTAATAAATCGATCCTACAAAGTCAAAAATTGTGGAAAATTGAAGTTATGCACAGTACACATAACTTACAGTGTCATGGATATATTGTTAGAATGCATTCTGCAGAGTTAATGGGTGAGATGGTTGATGCAGAGCTCTTCCTGTTCTAGAGTCCTTTAGCTCTCTTATTTGTTGTGGTTGCCGCTGAGTCTTTGGGAATACCACTGAGAAACCCTTTTTGCCTCCTCAGTCTTCTGACCAGTGGGACACTAGCCAAGCAGAGAAAGAAAAGCAGTATTTGAATAGTCAGAGAGCTGTAGGGGTGAGAATTTCAGCAGGAAAATGAGTTGAAGCAAATCAAAGTAGCAGAATGGGTAAATACAAACATGGACTTAGGTCAGAAGTTCCTAAACTTCTTCAATTTGTGGTACGGTACTCTTACTATCTTTTTTTTTTTTTTCCACAGTGTATTCTAGACCAATTGAAATATGCCATAGTAGTGAGGGCCAAACAACTTAATAAATATTTGGATTTTAACAACTGAGCAACCACTTAAAAAGATAATGCATGTAAGTTCAGGCAATATGATAATTTCATTTTTTTTTTTCATAAATAACCACAATGATTTACTAAAGGGGATTTGTGTGCCCGCTGGGTAATAACACAACTTCTCAAACCTAGAAACAGTTTTGCTACCTTTAATTCCTGTTTCACATTGATTTTTGTGCAACATCTGGTTTTTATCACAGCATCCACTGAAGACTTCCCTTAACAAAGATACAGCATGGCTAAAAGTGCAAACACATAGCTTGACGTTTTGAGAATATCACTGAAAGGAATATAAAGTTTTCCTATGTTAAAACTGTGAAGTACCTCAAACTAGTTATTTGTGTGGTGTCCAACAGATACAGAGTGTTGCTTGTGTTTCCTTTAAATATTGTCAGTATCCCACAGTGCCTTTGTGAGTTTACTGCAGTGCCCTGGGCCACTTCTGCACAGAGCTGGTGAATAGGAGGCTAGATAGATCCTAGAGAGTATTGAAACTGCACAGAAACTTAAACGATGCTATAGATCCCAGGACACCTAGAGATCTTCATTGGGGGCGGGGAGTGCAACAAAAGTAATAGCTGATAAAAATGTCTCCACCAAAATGACTGAAGTCAGGGAATTGAATTCAGATGCTTGGTGAGGACCTACTAAGCGTGATGTGGTAGTGAAAATAGAAAGTTAGACAAGAAGCATTTCACTAGAATAAGATCGAGACTAATTTGATATAAAAAGCACAGTGAAAACAGTATTATGTTACACCTATTCTAATTTGAGATAGAGAAATAAAGCAATTGGCCTGACGCAATCATGGACTTTGGGAAAATAATCAAGTCTGTTTTCTGGGAAGATCCAGATAATAAGATTAACTGGGTATGGTGAGTGTTAGACATTGTTTAACAATCCCTCAGTACAGGACTGTTACAGGGTGAACTGTATTCCTGCCCCCAAATGCGTATGTTGATGTCCTAACCCTCAGAATCTTAGGATGTGACTATTTGGAGAAAGGATTTTTAAAGAGGTAATTAGGGAGCCTGGGTGGCTCAGTGGGTTAAAGCCTCTGCCTTCGGCTCAGGTCATGATCTCAGGGTCCTGGGATCGAGTCCTGCATCGGGCTCCCTGCTCAGTGGGGAGCCTGCTTCCTCCTCTCTCTCTCTGTCTGCCTCTCTGCCTACTTGTGATCTGATCTCTCTCTGTGTGTCAAATAAATAAATAAAATCTTTTAAAAAATAAATAAAGAGGTAATTAAATTGAAATGAGGTAACTGGGATGGGTACAATTTGTTATGAATGGTGTCCTTTAAAAGAAGGAATTAGAACTCAGATGAACACAAAAAGAGGACCATGTGAGGATACAGGGTAAAGATGGCTATCTACCAGCCAAGAGGGGAGGCTGCAGAAGAAGCCACTTCTGCTGACACCTTGGTCTCAGATTTCTGTTGTTTAAGCTACCCAGTCGGTGGTATTTTGTTATGGGAGCCCGAGCAAACTAATATAGGGACCTAGCACGGGATAGAAGATGCGATTGAGGAACCAGGTATAAACATAATTAAATCCAGTGGAGGGGGCACCTAGGTGGCTCATCTGGTTAAGCGTCTGCCTTCCACTCCGGTCATGATCTCTGGGTCCTGGGATGGAGTCCCATGTTGGGCTCCCTGCTCAGCCAGGAGCCTGCTTCTCCTTCTGCCTGCTGCTCCCCCTGCTTGTGCTCTCTCTGCCTCTTTCTCTTTCTCTCAAATGAATAAATAAAATCTTTAAAAAAAATCCACCAGAGAAAAATAGAGTCAATAAAAAAGAGTAACCAAAAAGGAGTAAGAGTCTTAGAGACATCCATACATGGAGTATAGAATAAGGGAAAAAAATGTAAAAAAAAAAAAAAAAGAAAGAAAAAAAATGTATCTACAAATGAGACAGTGGTATGAGCAAGGCAGAGGAAGGGGTATCACAGAAGTTTGGTTCAGTAGAAGACAAAGGAGTCGAGAATTTTAAGAGCGATTACATGCCACACAGATTAAGACTAAAACTGAACCAAAGGTCCACTAGTGGTTGCTAGGTAGAGTTGATAAAATGACCTTTCAAAAAACTCTTTTAATGGAGCACTAAGTGGGGAAGGATGCAGTAGGTAAAATAAGAAAGTTGGGTAGGTAAGAATAAAGAAAATGAATGCAATATCCTATATCTCAGAGTTTGACAGTGAAAACAATAAATAACCATAGATCATAGATAGTAGAAGAGAAAGTAGTGTTGGTTGATGATTGACAGCTCTGTGCACATTGGATTTGATGGAGAGATTAAAGATTGGGATAATGAAGGGATTGTAGGAGAATGGGAAAGCAAGGACGTGGAAGAGCCAAGTGAAGGTGACGTTTGGAATATGGAGTGGTGGATAGATAGAGAAGAGCCAGAGACTTCTTCATCCAAAGATATAGGAAAGGACAGTTTATACTTTGAATAGTCTCACAGGTTTTTCCCCTAAATCCCAATATCCCTCAGAAAAGAAAATGCTGTCTTATAATTGACTCATTACAAAGACTTTCATATAATGGTGTGTACTTGTTGGGAAAGACAACTTCTAAACTGTGGGATGGCATCTTAAGCAATCCTTTTTAAAAATTACTTAAATCAGGAGTTGACTAAGCTGTGATATAGAAATGGTCATACGCCAGCATGGCTCAGTTGGTTAAGCATCTGCCTTTGGCTCAGGACATGATCCCAGGATCCTGGGATTGAGTCTCAGCTTTGGGCTCCCTGCTCAGTGGGGAGTCTGCTTATTCCTCTCCCTGTGATCCTCCCTCCTGCTCATGCTTTCTCTCTCTCTCAAATAAATAAATACCTTTAAAAAAAAAAAGAAAGAAATGGCCATAAATATATAGCTTTAGAGTGAATGAAAAAGACAGTGATTCTAATACTATGGAAATCGATATTCGTGACTTGGAAAAAAAAATCCAAAGCTGATAACATCATCATACACCTTTTTAAAATGATCTGTTTCCACAAAACTTAGGTGAAAGGAAAATGTATTCACTCGTGAAAATTTTTGGATGATTCAAAAACTGGTTCTAACAATACCGAAGTATAGATATCAAAGATGCGTGGAGAGTTGGGAGTTGGGGAAATTTTGCTTTATGAAATATGAGTGAAAAGCTAACTTTTCATTTTTATTACTATTATTATCATAAGCCCTCAGAAGAACAGGCTGAATTAATTCTACTCCTTAGTTCTTGTTTTATGTTATGATAGACCTGCAGAAGGGTCCTTTCTTTTTCTGTATTTGTTTGTTTTATTTCCCATTTCCATCCTCATCCCTCTCTCATATTATTTTATGTTATTTGACTTTATAATTATTATGAATAGGCATAGAAACAACATAAACAAATGAAATGTTGTAACAAATCAAACATTTTTCTATTTCATCTAAAGTCTTAAAAGCTTAGATATTCTGGGGCGCCTGAATATCTCAGTTGGTTGTATGTCTGACTCTTTATTTTGACTCAGGTCATGATCTCAGGGTCATGGGATCAAGTCCCCAGTCCATCAAACTCAATGCAGTCTCCTGAGATTTTCTCTCTTCCTTCTCTGCCCCTCCCCTGTGCATGTGCACGCATGCTCTTGTGCTCTCTCTCTCAAATAAATAAATCTTAAAAAAAAAAAAAAAGCTTGGCTATTCAAACTACACTCGCTTTGGGCCTTATGATCAAAATAGGCATTACCTTTCATTCTGAGTTCCTCACATTCGTGTAATTTTAAATTAAGAACTTATGAGTTAAAATTGATCTTTTTTCCTTTTAGGGAAACATTCCCTAAATAAATAAATAAATAAATAAATAAATAAATAAATAAATAAATAAATAATAAAAGCATGTAGTCCAAATTGTAAATGATCAAAATATATTTGGAAGCTCAAAATTTTGCAACATTATTAACCTATAGCCTGGTGTTTTTCCTAGTCTCCATCCCTAGATGCTACTAAATATTTTTATAAATGCAGAAAATTCTAAATAGTTCGGTCTTTGAAATATATGAAGCAGTCTTTCCTGCTGCCCGTCTAGACTCTCCTCATTGAGAAAATGGTCTGGCTGATTTTGAACAAGTATGCAAGGTAATATTTAGGATGCTTATCTTAATACAACCAAAAACCTTTTACATAGATTCACCCTCCATTACTCACAATAATGCCAAGTACTGTAGTCCAGGCAGATATTTATTATTTTATATATGAAAAGACATCAGAGGAGGGCTATTTCTCAGTGGAACAGGGGAATAAAAGTTTTCCGAACACCAGTTCCTCCTAGAGCTCCATGTAATGAGCCCTTAGAAGACATTGCAGAGCTGCAATTTGGAAACCCTGTTTAATCATCCGTGGCAAGCTATCTGCCATTCCCCACGGAACAACTCTGAGAGGAATCCAGGTTCCTCCTCCTCCATCCCGTGCATCGCCGGGAATTGCTTTGTGGTCAGGGTCCGCCGTAAGAGGCCACGGAGAGCCAACGGCTGCTGAGCTAGGGCTCTGTGTGTCACCGTGGAGGAAACAGCAGAATACAAATCATCAGCTTTGTTTTATGAATGTCTTTATTTACAGTGCTGGAGTGGAATTTTTAAAAAAGGACTGCAGTATTTGCATCGAATCTGTCACTCAAGCTCCAATGTTGATTCCTGTCCTATAGATGATCTTGCTTTGCTATTTTTTTTTCCCTTTCTACAAGGTTACTGTCAATGTCAGAAGATGTAAACCTCAAGCATCCATTATACAGGGCTTGGCATGCATATTGGAAGAAAAGAAGTTTACTTAATGAAAAGGGATAATAACATTCATTCCAACTAAGTATATTTGATTGCACAGGGAAAAGTGTATCTTCTTTGGGAGTTTTGATTGAATTGTATCATAATATAAAATTTGCTGCTATTCTTTTATTTTGCTCTGATCCACAGCATTTCCCAGTTTAGCTTATAGTCTATTTAAAGTCACTGTCAAATGGAGTGATGTCTTTGTTGAAGGTGTTCAGACCAACAGAGAGCAAGTGACCCACAGGGATGGGTAGAAATCTCCCAATTTTGACAAAGATCCTTCTCTGCTTGGGAATTGTAAAGCTCAAGTTAGAGATGAGGAAAATGACAGGAGGGGCTGTGTTTGGTTTCATGGAACTTAACCTATTTCAGCAAGCCTACAATACTGGGAAAATAATACATGAATTTATATTTATGTCAGGGTTGCTGTTGATGGGTAAGGTTCGTATAAAGGTTACTGCTAAAGAAATGTCTATCATTCTCACTCTGCACTCTTGTCATTTCTGTTTCTTCCAAATCCTACCCTCTAGAACAATAAAATGATTTTAAAATAATAAGTAAAATATGATTTAATAGCCTATCTCCTGTCTTGTAATGATTACGTATCTCCTCTCTTGTAGCTTACAGCAGCTGGAGGACAACTGACATTTACCATATCATATGACTTCGAAGAAGAAGAAGAAGATACAGAACGTGTACTCCAGGTTATGGTTATCTTAGAGGTAGAGTATGGAGCAGATCATTTGTGTTCAACTGTTTCACAGTCTTAAGTTATTCCTTACCTGATTGGTTTTGACATTAATTTACATGTGACTTAGGGAATATTATATCTTGGGAAATTTTTTTATGCCCATCTTCTGTTTCACCCTGAGATATATCTAAAAGACCGAGCATATTCATTAGGTTCCAATGATAAAGGAGACCTTTAGACCAGACTTGGAATTTAAGATAAAAACATATAGACCATATTCCCAAGATTATAAGTATGATGAAGTGTTTAGGCAAATGCTGATTTACATAGTTTAATTTTTTTCCATCTCTCCTTGCTTCCAAATAGATTTTATGGTCGACTTCTTTGTTTATATTAGGCAGAGGCAAATAAAAAAGGAAACTTGCTTATTTAGGTGTAGTTCAATCTTGGCTTCAAAACTCTTAATTTAGATAAGAAAGATATAGGAGAAACTGCTTTCAGGATTTGGAGGGTCATGGACAATTCCAAAATGGTGGAGATCTTAGCGGCTCTCTGCCCCTTTTCTCATACTCTTCCTCCAACATTCACACAGTCTCAAAGGCACACATTTGCATGCACATTTGTGATTGCAAATGGACTGATGTTGATTTAGCACCGTGCTTTGTTGTTCTTTGCCTTGTACCTTTCCTGCATGTAAATCAATGACAAAATTCTGCCCCTAACATACGTATTTCCAATATTAGGTGAAGTGATCTGGGTGATACGTATTACCACATATGTATGTACACATGTGTGTATGTCTGTGAAACCAGAAGTGTGTCTCAGAATTCAATTCTTCAAGATAAAAGGGGTTCTCTCTAAATGTAAAATATTGTGAAGCTCTTTGTTATTAGTATAAATGAACTCCAAGAAGAAGGATAACCTAATGTCATAGGTCAGTCAGTACATTCCCTAAAAGGATGCATTATCTTCTTGGGAACACTAGACTACAGAGCTTTTCTGATTTGTATTTGTTTGTTTTCCCATAGAGAAAAGTTCTTTCAAACAAAAGCTTAAGACACTACACTGTGCTAAGTTTTCTCCCCTGTTTTGCTATACAACCCACATTCACCATAAAATAATACATTTGAAATATGCAGTTACTGTGCACTTGTGTAAAATCAAGGTATTTGTAATCACACGCATGTATGAGTTGCCAGGAATCTATTATTTTAGTTAATGGTGGAAGAAAGGTCATGCATAACAAAGCTTATACTTTGTAATGCATCTGGTTAAGGTTAACAGTTAATTTGCCTTCTCTTACTTTCAAATATGCCAGAAATATACTGAAGGAAAGGAAAGCCAACCCAGAATTAAAAGTCTACTGAGGATAATTCACTAAGTAGCAAATCCAAATATGTGTGCTCTTGACCCTTTTATATCTTCTTTTCACAGTTTTACCCTTTTGTACTTTCTTTTTCCCTTTAGGGAAAAGACTTGAGAATTAGCACAGCCCAAGATGAGGTGTATCTGCAACCATTTGAAGAACATATTCATGTATTGTCACTTAAAGAAGAATTGTTTACCATCCATGGCACAAATTTCCCTGTCAGTAGAAGAGAGTTGATGACAGTGCTTGCGAATTTGAAGAGAGTCCTCATACAAATCACGTACAGCCTTGGGATGGACGCCATCTTCAGGTAAACTCAAGAACTGCATCTCCCGGTGTTGGCTCACTTCCTTTGGAGCTAACAGGCCTGCGGTACAAGAGTGACTTTGAAGATCTGTAGGTTTCTTTCAGATAGTAGATAAGAGCTGAGCACTAGTTTTCTGAAAAGCATTCCTATTAAAACTTTAAAATTTAAATACTCAGAAGGAATGTGTCTTAGGAATATGTCTTTTCTAGTACTGATGATTCCTTTACAATTTGGCCAGAGCGTGATGAAAAATGATCCATATTCGGAGAAATTCTGTACTGGAAAATAAAATCTCCGTTATGATGACTCAGATTGTGGGAAACTAAAGAGGTGTAACTCCAGGGTAGTCATATTCGGAAAGTAGTTTTTAAATTATTTTCTTCCCTTAATTAATTAACATGTATCTGGCTTAATAGTATGTACTTTGTAACAAGAAATCTAAGAACTTTCCTCTAAATAATCACAACTCTCTATAAAAGGCTAGGATGGCTACGTGATGTAAAGGAATGAGTATGAGTTTCAGAGCCAATCTAACTAGGAATTCAGTGAGCTCAATTGCTTATTTTATGTGTGACCTTTGCTAAGTGATTGGTCCTTGCGGAAACTTGGTTTTTTCAAGTGTAAAGTGAAGATTATGGTGTCTACCTTTCAGGGTCGTTGTGAAAATTATATGTGATAGTTATGGAAAGTGCTCATTAACTAGAATTGGTTGTTTTCCTTTCTTTTCTTTAAAGAGAGAACTTCTGACTGGAACCAAACATGCTCATATCCAATTGACTGTAGGCTGCTATGTTTTTCATTTTAAAAACAGTGATGTGTTTGTCCAGTGAAATGTGAACTTCAACTATGTCCAAATGAGCTTTTTTCCCTAATATGCACAAGATAGCATGGCAACTTCCCCGCTAAATGAGATTGTGTTGGATGATGAAACATGACCCCAAACTGACAATGTGACATGAACAGAATCAAAGGAAAGACTCCAGTACTGGTTTATCTACAGGAAGGTTTTTTTGTTTTTGTTTTTGTTTTTAATGCTGATGCCCCCCCACCCCCATCATTTGCTCATGCTGCTGCCTAGTTTGTCTTTCACTTGTACCATTTCAACTAAGTGTAATCATCATTAACATCTCCCAAAGGAGGGGACAGCAGATTCATAAACAGAACTATTGTCAAACAGTGTACTCTTTTGCATAGGCAATTCTGCTGGAAGCTGGGTTAAAATGCCATGAAGATGTGAAGCAGCACTTAGGAATTAATTATGTTTTCTCCCATTTAGTAAATAGAGATTGTCATGATGTTTAAACAGTACAGAGAGATGAGTCCTCTGGCTTTCAATGTGAATGACAACCAAATTGACAAAAAGCGGCTAGGGGGCTTATTTATTTTTGTCAGCCTTGCTTCTCAGACTAGTTAATCCAAAGGCATTTCCTCCTGATTTATGTCAGATAATTTCAGTGTCTACCTATCAAAATCATCAGCTTCATTTGAAGCCTTGAGAAGTGTTCCCATATATGAGTGGCGTGTTCACAGAGCAAGGGTGTGGGAACGACACTGGAGCTAATCCAAGTGGGTGGCTGCTTTCTGCAGCCTACTTTACCTAAAGCACTGTCGATCTAGAAGGAAAAGCCAAGGTCATATTTGAAACTCCTACCCATTTCAGGTAAGCAGAAATTCAGCCTAAATCCCAACTCTGTGAACTTGTTATATTTTGTTTATCTCTGATCTACAAGTGGATTGAGTCATATTTGTAAAACATCACTTGAATTGATTTCAACTTGTCTTGCACAGTAGGCTTCTGACCTGGCATCCAGTTTGTATGTAAGCACAAGTAAATTGAAGCTATCTCCACAAAACTTGGTGTTTTCGTTATCTTTAAGGAAGATTTACTTCCCCTGGTAGTTCTCAGCACGGGGACTTCCCTTCCTCCAGCTGTGTTGCTAGATGCAGATGAATAGTTGAAGGAGAACTAGCCTGAGGGTCAGGATTTTGACTTCTGTTTTCAATTCAGCTATTTAATAGTTGTAAACAAAAGTGTAGCTTTGACCTCTTTGAATTTCAATCACCTCGTCTGTGAAATACCGAGGAGGACAATTGCCTTGCCAACTTTAAAAGGTCACCAGGAGAATAGAATTAGAGGGTTGCAAAAGCATTTTGCTAATGGCAAATAGGCACACGATTTGGAAGCATTTCTATGACCTTAGTCCCTTGCAAGCAGTACCATTTTCTCCAAGTACCATTAAGACTTTGGAGACATGGAGAATAAAGCACATAGGGATAGTTCCAAAATGGTAACAATTTTTACTGCCATTCCTTTCCAGAATGCTGAGAGGCTCATACAATAATATTAATTGTTCTCATTGCCCTTATTGGTAAGATGAAGATAAAAACAGAAAAATTTCACCCTTCTATTAGAAATAGAAGTCAACTTAACGAAATCATACATCTTTCTCCTCTAAATTCTCTAAACGTTAGCTTTAGTAGCACCCTTGATATTTAAGTCAAGCCAAGGAATCTGTTCAGCTTTTCTTAAATACCTATCAGGTGTAAGCTCTGTAATTTTTTTTCTTTTACCTTATGGTAGACATTAGTTCAATTCATCAAATTTCCAATCCCCTCCTTTTTAATTTTATTATTTACTTATTTTTTTTAAAAATCTTCACTGAAGTATAGTTGGCTTATCATTGNTTAGTTCAATTCATCAAATTTCCAATCCCCTCCTTTTTAATTTTATTATTTACTTATTTTTTAAAAAATCTTCACTGAAGTATAGTTGGCTTATCATTAGTTTCAGTTGTATGACATAGTGATTCGACAATTATATACGTTACAAAATGCTCACGTTGGTAAGTGTAGTTACCGTCTCTCACCATACAAAGTTATTGCGATAATATTGACTATATTCCCAATGCTGTACTTTTCATCCCCATGACTTATTTATTTTATAACCGGAAGTTTGTACCTCTTAATTCCCTTCACTTATTTTGCCTATCCCCTACTTCCCTCCACTCTGGCAACCACCTATTGGTATATCATCTTTTGAAATTAATGATACAGGTATCATCTTTTGAAGAAATTATACTGATAAAGACTTTAAAACTTAAAAAAAAAAAANGATACAGGTATCATCTTTTGAAGAAATTATACTGATAAAGACTTTAAAACTTAAAAAAAAAACAAACAAAACTTATGAAACTCACCAGGCATTGGGTTCTTGGTAAAGGGTTTAAACTCACCTGTGTTTCCTCCCTATTGTCTTGGACTACCTGCCAAATCAATTCTGTAAATACTGGATTCATTCAGTCTGCCTGCATTTACTGAGTGCCTTTTATATATCTCTAAGTCTCAGTCTCCTCTTCTGTAAAACAGCAGAAGCAATGTCTAACTTTGAAGACTGAAGGCTAAGGGAGAAAATTATGTACCAAAAAACAACTGATATGCTATCTAGCAATATGTTGGGAGGCAACGTAAGGTCACAAGATGATCATTGGTTTTGGAGTCATGCTTGGTTTTGAATCTGCTGTACTGTTGACTAACTGTATTATCTTGGACACAACCCTTCTCTGAGTCTCAGGTTCTTTATTTGTAAATGTGGACAATAACACGATTACCACATTGCATTCGCTCATAGTTAAGTGAGATGTCTGTCAAGCCCCATGATAGCAGTAAGTAATTAATTACTCAGTAAGCAGTAATTATTATGATGTGGTAGTTCTAGGTTAATCAAAAAGGATACAGTGATGGATAAATGATTACTGAATTAAAAAAAGGCATACTCCAGGATGGAAGGCAGACATGGGCATTTACGATAATATAATAAATAGTACATTAGAAATGTGCACAGTACATACTGGTAGAGCTAAGAAGGAAGAGATGAATTATCATATTAACCTTTAATATAATGTTTGTGAATAGCTCAGTGGTATCCAATTCTGTCAGTTATTTCCCTTACCTGATGGGGAATTAAAAATGATTGTAGGAAATGTCTAGGTCTTGTTCAGATGGCCCACACAGACATTGCCTGGGCCAAATAAATGATTCTTTGCATTTTTAGGAGTGGAGTAACATTTATCAGTTCCTCTGAGTGGTACTTGATGGAACTTCCACAAGGTAGAGACTATGGGAAGTTCTGAGTCATCATCTTAGGTTTTGACAGAAATGAAATAGAACAAAGCACCTGAAACAACAATAAAATCTTCATCTCTGGTGGCTCACCCAAAGTAACATTTGTTTAAGTAGAATTAAATTGATGCCTTCAATAGAAAAAAAATCTAGGAAAAAAATTATTTAAAAAAGATTTATGATCTCCATACTGTTTTCCAGNATAAAAAAGATTTATGATCAAAGTTCTTATTGTTTCAAAGAATAATTTATTTTATAGAGTATTGTTACTATTATTTTAGTAAAGCTTAACCCAGCTAACTCTGGTGGAAATATAGTGAAACAAAAATATTGAGAATGATCTTTAAGTTAGTAACAGGACATTGTTTCTGATATGATTCTAATATTTTCAGTACAAGTTTATATAGTTGTATCTTTTCTCTTCATTGTCTTATCCATTTTTCCAAGTCATAAGAATAAAGGGAAAGAGCCAGCTAAAGCATGTGACTTAGTTGACAAATCTTTGATAGTTCATGCAACTTCTAAAATTTAGTACCTTATTCCTACCAGCATTATGTATTTAAATGAATGCAGCCTGGTATCAAGAAAAGAACATGTCCATATTGAAGGGGGAAAAAAAAACTGCAGCCTTCTTTATGAGTAACACTTAAAACTGTTAAACACATTAAAATCCCATTTACCAACAGCAGAACCTGATGAACATTGGGTCTGCTCCGTGAATGCTAATGTGGGATATCGCTGGGAAAGATGTTTGAATGTTGAAATTTCTCATAGCTCAAAATGGTTACACAGATTAAGGAGAGGAACATCTGTTGTTCAAAAGACAAATGAAATTTGTCAATTCATTGAAAATATTTTTGTTTTTGTTTTGTTATATTTTAAATTGTTCCTTAAAGTAGTCAATTAGTCACTTTTCCGTTTTGAAACATTACAATACTCAATTTTATATTGAAAATCCTGGGACTATACACACAATTGACCAGTCTACTGTTTAATAAATTGTAGCAGTCCTTTATGTGATAATAAACTAGTATAGCAATCTTGAAATCATCTAATTCTGAAATTAAAGTGATCAGAAATCTAAGTGAGTCTTGTGATAGTCCATTAATTGCAGGGAATAAGATGTCACAATTCATTCCGATGAGTTCTGACCTCTGACCTCAAGTTCTAACTAACATTTTTCTTTCTATTTATTTATTTGCTTGCCAGATCAAACAAGTAATTTGTCTTTTACTTATCTGACTTTATTTATCTGGAATGTGGATACTAGGCTTTAGTGTATCATTTATTTGGGAATATATTAGTTGGTATTTATAATATAACTACATTCCATTCACCTATTCATTAACCTACCCATTCAACTATTCATGCATGTATGTTTGTATATGTAGTCTTGTATACATTCATTCATCTATCCATCTATCCATTCATCCATCCAACAAAAATGTATTGGGCATGTAGTGAGATAATCTGGTGAGGTATACAGATGACACAATAGGGTCTTGGTGAGAAGTAGCTCATAAGCTCATGTCGACACAAGCAAGTACTCTCCTTAGTAACTCAAACCGTATGTTGAGGTGTATTCATACAATAGAATATTACTCAACTATAAAAAAGAATGAATGATATACTGATACATGCTACAGCATGGATGAACTTTGAAAATATACTAACAGAGAGAAGCCAGACAGGAAAGGTCATTTATTATAGGACTCCAATTATATGAAATATCCAGAATTATCCATGATAAATCCATGGAGACAAAAACTAGACTTGTGGCTTACCACAGGCTGGGTGAAAGGCCAGAATAGGAAGTGACTGCTTAATAGGTATAGGGTTTTCCCATGGGCTGGTGAAAATGCTTAGAACCAAATAAAGGTTGTAGGTATACAACATTATGATTGTACCAAATGAACATGTTAAAATGGTTAATTTTATGTTATATGAATTTCATCCCAATGGAAAAAAAAAAGAATGGCCAGTGATACTTCTTGTACAAGTTTATTTGGTAGGTGTTAAAAAAAAATGACCATTTGGGGATTTTCCTAAAAATCTCTACATAACCTGAACACTGTAAAAGAGTGATTTTTAACACTTACCATTTTAGAACCTTCTTCTAGGTGGTTCAGACTCTACCCCCAGAGAAGAAAGCATACAAGAAGTAGTGTTCAATGAATTAATCTGTGGCTAAAGATAAACCCCTTATCTTTAGAAGATGCCAGTTAGTACTCAGCACCTAGGATGAGCCCATCCAATTGCCTTGATTTTTCATTTCAACTTTTTGGTTATGTCTGAGGTCATACACATTCCAAGGTATTGTCAAGTGTCTGTAATTAGTAAAGTGAAGTAAAAACAATAAAGATTTTAATGTTGTTTTTTTTTTTTTAATTTTAAGTAGGCTCCATGCCCAACGTGGGGCTTGAAGTCACAACCCTGAGATTCAGAGTCTCATGTTCTACGGACTGAGCCAGCCACGTGCCCCAAAACAGTACTATTTTAGAAACTTACTAGCTAAAAAGCTTACAATCTGCTTAAAGGTTGTTACTTTTGAAGATTCATTAAATGAGCCCATTAGCTTTGTTGTCTGGATTGATTACAGCATAGATTCCCAAATCTCGGAAGCTCTTTGATAAATGTGAATCACCAATTAATAAAAATCTACCACCACTCTTTTGGAAAGCAACTGAAAATGCAACAGTAGGTTACATATTTCTTATGGTTAAAGGATGGCATATAATTTTTGTGTTAGGGGAGGTTATCAGTCATTTTAAGAAACAGTATTTATCACTAGTCAATAGCAATCAATTAATTTTGTGCCCTTAGAGTTTATTTTAAATTTGTTTTAATATATTAACGTGGCAAAAAGCTAGATTTGGGGATTCAAGTAGTATTATTTCTTGTAATACTCATGTAGATATTTTCTATCCTGTCTCAACTGTCAATGAGAATAATGTTAATAAAATGCCTATTATTTAATAATCACCACTATGTGTTATATGTTATATCAAGAACTTTATATTCACTATTTCATTTAACTTTTAAATAAAGCTTATGATGTATGAACTCTTACATAATCTTCACTACATAGAGGAGAATACTGAGACTTAGAGAAATCAGTAATTTTTTCTAGGCTACAGGACTGGTAAATGTCAGAGAGAGGATATGAATCTTGGCCTGTCTGACTCCTGAGTCTGTGTCGCTAACAACGAAGCTTTTAAAATTTCTTTAATGAAAAAAAAATGGGAAAAAGCCAATAAGACACCAATAACATTTATTTAAATTGTTAATTATAGTAAGTTTTCATATTTTTAGAAGGAAATATATATGGGAAGTACATATACACATAATGCACATGAGTATCACATATATAAATAAAATGCAAATATAACAACATTTTTCAATTTGGCCAAACCAGCTTTTCCCCAAAATAATGAGTGACACTAAATCACTCTGCTAAAATCACAGGAGTATACACTGAAGTGCTGATAAAATGAAACCCATAGATACAGAGAACAATGCCTTTAATTTAGGCCAAAAACAAATTAAGAAAAATAGCATTTGAAAGTTTCACCTTGCACATAACACCCAGTGCTCCAGTTATATGCAAACAATGAATCTTGGAATACTACATCAAAAACTAATGACGTACGTACTCTATGGTGACTAATATAACATAATTAAAAAATTTAACAAAAAAGAATGTTTTACCTTTATCTACCAGTGTGTAGATTTGTTTCTGAGAAAAAAAAATTCCAAATAGCTTTCTTTTTCCTTCCAACTTTCCTTCCTATTTATTTATTTAATTTGATTTATTTAACAGAGAGACAGTGAGATAGGGAACACAAGCAAGGGAAGCAGCAGGCAGAGGGAGAAGCAGGTTCCCGCTGAGCAGGGAGCCCGATGCGGGGCTTGGGATCATAACCCGAGCCAAAGGCAAAAGCTCAGAAGCTCGAGCTGGATAATTAATATTGTCTTCTTTTGATTCTCTAGTTTACATGTTAAAGTCAAACAGTCATGAGAATGTTTTCTGTTTTAAAAACACCTTCAACTATGTTATTTTAAACTTTCTCCCCCCATAAAGGAAATCAAAACACATAGCCAGAACCTAAGACGTGAGCAAGAATGTTCTCGTATCTTTTCAGCATTTGACGTGGTAGTGGTGGCGATCACTTTTTTCCTGGACAGACTTAATGAATGACCAGAGCTTCAAGTTATAGATATTTGTCGGCCTTCTTTCTCAACACAAATTGTTTACCTGTATTATTATTGCTCTAGTAGTCCTCCAGCTATTTACCGTCTCTTTTCCTTTCCACTGTAGGTTAGGCTCTGTTGGCCTCGAATCGGCGGTGCCCTATCCTACTGACCGAAGCGTTGCCGCAGCCGTGGAGGTTTGTCAGTGTCCTCCTGGGTACACTGGCTCCTCTTGCGAAGTAAGTTTGCAAGAGTAAATCCTCAGCGCATTCCAAGTTCCTTCCACATTGCTTTCAATACACTGTTTTAAAAGTAGGTTAGCTCTTCCATCAATGATTGCACAAATAAATGATAGCATTTTTCTTAAAGAAGAAACTTGAGTGTCTGCCAAAAATCATGGCTTTCAAATAGAGTACTACTCACGTTATGTCATCTTGAAATTATGTTTCTGTTTTGGATATTTTTACCTTACTACAGCTGAAAATCTGATCTTTTCCTAAGTGTTTATTTCCTATTTAATTGGTTGATAAAATGAATGATAGCAAAATCATATTTAATATTTCAAAATAATTTCCCTTCATTTCTATCTCCATACTTACCAGGAATTCGCACTGTTTTTTTCTACTTTCCTCTGGTTTTTAATTTTGTGTATCACACTCTTTCTCTGATTTATTTCTAAGAATACCAAACTACAAGCGTCTGAAGGATACAATCTTTAAAATGTCAAGAATATAATATAGGGAAGAAATACCTCGATCTGGAAGTTTTCCTACATGTCTTTGATTTGCTTAACACCTAAAATTTGAGATATTTGGTGTTATCCCAGTGTTCTAGTTTTATATTAAGATTAATAATTTCTTATTTATTAATACCACAGTGTGTCATTTTAAGGTAATCATTTTCATGTACTTATATGTATTTTTTTTAGGTAGTTTGAAATTGGCTTTACTTGAAACCTGGTCAAAAAAATGTAAACACCATTTTCCTGATAGAGGACATAGCTTGCAGATAAATAGAAGCTTAAATTCTTTAAAAAGGATGCTTTTAAGGAATCATTTGAGTATACCAAGATGTTCCACTTCAACACACTATCCCATTAAGCCATTTTTAGAAATACTCTAGGCATTGCTTTGTCAGTTCTTTTGTACTCTAAAATAATGCATGCTTTTAGAGGATACACAGGATTTAGAGTCATATTCATGACAAATGTGTTTTCTTTAACTAGGCTCGGATTCACCTATCTAGAAATAAAACTAAATGAAATTCATTGAGATACTTGCTTTTCCAAAATTCATCTAAAGAAGAGAAAAATAATTGTGGAAATGAATTTGTTCTGTCAACCTAAATTTGATTTTACATTTAAAATACATGCTGTATTTGATGAAACATATTCTTTTATTAAGAGTCTACCAGTTTTTATTCAAGCCAGAAAGCTCCTTTTGAACCTTTAAGTTCCTATTTCAATTGGAATAATAAATACCTTGATTCTATTCTTGCTTTAATACTTACCCCCGCATTCATTATTCCCTGTACTCTTCTTCATCTTTATGAGTTCCAGACATCCACTGATATAAAACTGAATATTAGAATTGTTTGGTTGACTATGTTTTTTTCTTATTCTTTCCTCTTTTCAAGGATATTTATTGTGAATCTTTGGTAAATTCTGTATTAGATGCTGAGGGGATTATCTAGAAAGTTACATCATAATCCCTGTCCTGAAAGAACTAACCATCTATTTAGGGAGCCAGAACAAATACCTATGAAAAATTGGATCCCAGCACTATATAATTAAGGGACCGATAAGTGCTACAGAACATAAGTGCGATAATCATTCAAAGAGGCGTTCAGTTCCAGTACAGTGCAGTGTCACTGAAAGTATCCTGGAGTGGAAAAACCTCAAATCGGATGCCAAATAATGGTAACAATTAGGTAGGAAGAGAGAAGCATGGAAGAGTCAAAACAAAGAAACAGAGGAGGGAAAATAAATGCTTCCTGTGATTCTCACACAATAATTGTTTGATAAATAAAGGTGTTTGGAAGCCCATAAAGGAATTTAGTTGAATCAGGAGACAATGAATTCTGGAACTCCAGGATTTCTGTCTGACTTTTTCATTTTTCAACTAACAATTCCTTCTTTACCTCACCAAAATGTCCAATTTTTAGACTTGCTATTATTCATTCCTATCCTTTCCTGATTTCATTTGCTTTTATTGAGTTCATAAGGCCAGTCACGCTAACTTTGCTATTACCAATATCCACAGACCCCTTAAGAGCTGAGTAAATGACAAAGACCCGAATGTCGTAATTCTCAGTTGCCCAAAAACGGGTCAAACCACGCGTTATAATATCATTCTCTTTTACTTTATTTGGGGCCACAATGTTGATTCGAAACCTTGTTTTCTCATTTCTACCCAAGTTCTTATAAATCCCTCCACAGTTTAATCTTTCAAATACTTTCTGACTTTCCTAGTACCATCAAAATTCATTTCACTTCACAGGTGAGACAGGTGAGGAAGTCAAAGCAAAGTCGGGAACTGAAAAAAGAAGTACTTAAGTTCAAATCTTAGTTTTCTTTTCTATATTATGGGAATAATATTAACCCTCTCATGGAAGTGTTCGTACATTTTTTTTAGCTGATGTTGATAATCATATATTTTGACACAAGACCCTTGACATGGATGATAAGGTGATGAGCAATACATAGATGGTCCCTGCCCTCAAGGACATTACCTTTAGTGGTAGGCTAGACAATATGCCAGAGAGCAAATTTAAATAAATGTAATAAATGCCATGAATAAAATTAACAAGGTATCTTGATAGAGCTACTAAGGATGGGTATTAGAAGAGTAGATGAGAGGGGCTACTTTGTAAAATATTGTCGGGAGAGGCTCTCCAAAATGGTAATATGTAATCTGAATGTTGAAGAATGAGAAGAGTCAGCTTCATAGAAGAGGCTGGAAGTGGATGAGAAGGGAGTGGAAAGGAGCTTTCTGGAGTCTGTAAGGACCTGAAAGAGGACAAGGATGCCTAGAGCTTAGTAAGAAATGGAGAGAGTAGCACAGGACGTGATTGGAAGAACCGGACCATTCAGAGCTTTGCCTGCATTATAATAATTTGGGATTTTATTCTAAGTGCAATGGAAATTCATGAGAATATTTTAAGGTGGGTAGTGCCATGATCTGCGTTTCATTATTTGAAAAGTCTTTATGGCTACAGTCTGAAGAACATAATATAGGAAGGCAAGAATGAGAGGAAGAATACTTAATATGCTACTGTGGCAGAGCATGCTATTATAGTAGAATATGTTGCTGTGGTTTGTTGTAGGCTAATGGTAGAGGCTGTAGAAAGATATGGGTTTATTCTTTATATATTTTGGTAGTGGAATCAATAGGATTTATTGATAGATTACATACCAGGGGAAAGTTTAAAGAACTAAGGTGTTTAAGAATAAGTCATAGATTACCAGCTTGAGCAATTGGATGTGATGTCATTTACTGAGCTGGGGAAGACTGGGGAGGAATAGGTGTAGGGAGAGGATGGAATCAATAGTCCATTTTGAAATACAGGGTTTGAGGGGCACCTGGGTGGCTCAGTGGGTTAAGCCTCTGCCTTCGGCTCAGGTCATGATCTCAGGGTCCTGGGCTCGAGCCCTGCATCGGGCTCTCTGCTCAGTGGGGAGCCTGCTTCCTCCTCTCTCTGCCTGCCTCTCTGCCTACTTGTAATCTCTCTCTCTGTGTCAAATAAATAAATAAAATCTTTAAAAAAAATTCAGGGTTTGAAAAGTGTAAAGTATAGATGTCAACATACAGTTAGAATATGCAGGTCTTGAATTTGAAATATCTATCTGGTCTAGAGATATATATTTGGAAGGTATTATCAACCAATCAACCATGGGACTGAATAAAATTACCCAGGAGACAGTGTGATGAGAAAGAGAAAAGTGATCTAGAGAAAAGCTCCTAGGAGCTCCTGACAATGAGAAGTTGGGACAAAGCAGAGGAGAAAGCAAAGAGTTAGGTCAGAAATGGGACTATGATGTCTGGAAATTGAGAGAAGAGGGCAATTGAAGGAGAGCAGAGTCAACTAAGACAGGTGTTGATAAGAGGCCAGGTAAAGAGCAGTTTTAGAATTGTCTTCTGGCATTCGCTACCTGGAATGTGGTGACATATTCAAGGTATTTTAATTGAGTGGTGACAGCACAAGACAGAGTAGAATGGAATGAAGCATGAGAGGGAAGTGAGGATGAAAAGACTTTTTTAGTAGTTATACTAAAAAGAAAAACAGGCAGGTAACTGGAAAATTATGGTATATTAAGGAAGTGATTTTGTCACATTAAGGAAGTAATTTTGTCACTTTCATTAGTTAATTTTTGATGAGAATGCTGGATCATATTTTTGAGCTGATAGTAGCAATCTGGTAGAAAAGAAAGCCATTACTGATGCAGCCCAGAGAGAGTGGATACTGGAAAGACAACAGATAATGGAATGCAGATTACAAGTATAGTGATACTCCTTGGAGAGGAGTAAGAATCTTGCACACCCCACCCCATTATTCTAGAAGGGAACATGGGAAATGGAAATATTGCTGATGCTTTTGGACTCAATGAAGATATGATATGAGTAGTACATTTGCAGTGTATAAAGAAAAGCTTATGAATGACAATTCTATGAATATTTGTCCTGAAAACAGTAAATCAGTTCTCTCCCTGTTATCAACGCGCTTAATTTCTACCCTTTCTGGGTCTGCCGCTTCACCAGTTTTTAGAAATACATATTACAGAAGGAAATTTCTTCTATGATGAATCTAGGGTGGCAAAAATTTTAATGAGAAATTATAAGAAAGGGATAGAAAATCGACACCTTTTTTGTACTGACCAAATTAAGAGAAAAGTCACTTTTGCTTTCCTTTCAGATGTGAAGTATCGCAGACCTTTTTTTATGTGTTTGTTATTGATGTTCAAATTTAAGAGTCTTCATACCCTGAGGCAGAAAGAACGTTTCCAACAGTACACAATTCTCTATACTTTATTACTTCAGTGGTTTCTTTCGTTTCCATTTTCAACTGGGGAAAAAAAGGGCCATTTCATGATATATTATGTTTTAGTTAACCATCCAGAAATATAATAAATACCCCACAAAATGCAGTTCTAACTTGAGGGAGACCACAAGCTTCTCGAGGGCAGCAGTGTTTGCTCCTCTCATTTTGCATCCCATACAGTTTATAGTAACCCCCACGGAAGGGAAACTTCATCAAGCCTGACAGTGGACCAAGGGTTGGCACTGACACAAAGTTCTTCTAAGACCTGAACGTTTCTTTAAATCAGAATTCTATTGTTGTGTAATACAGGGTTCCACACTTTAAAAAGGGAATGATGAATATAAGTAGAGTTCTAGTAGAATAATGCAATAAAATATCAAGGGAATATGTGGTAAATAAATCCTGAACTATTAAACGTCCTTGGATGCGGGAAATTGAGAAGGAAAGAGGTAAATTCTTTATGTGTAGAAGTCGGCTGTGTATGTGATCAAATGTGAGAGGGGGCACTACTTTTCTTCCAGATGACTGCCAAGTGACACAGTTCAGGGCAGTTCTGTGTGGGTAAGGGAACACATTCCAGAAAAATCGACATTGCTTGGGATGACATTAGGTGCTCTCTCAGGCTGAGGTTCTCTGAAAGTCCTTTTATGTCTGCTGCCTTTTTTCAGTACTTTTCCTTCTCTTTCCTTGTTTGTGCTTTTTACTTGGAGACTGTCACATTTCAATTCTTTATATCTCTTCTCTATTTTACCATTTCAGAAGAGACAGCAAGCTAATGCTTCCTCTAATCTCATACCTGCCAGTAAAGCTAAGGTCAGTACCAAGTCCCAAATGTCAGGAGGACTAGCTCTGTAGCAATGTTTCAATAATGGCAACACTTTGATGAGCGTGTTTGTTGAGTGTGCTACCTAAATATTTTTTTTATCTTAAAAAGACAAAAAAAAATTAAAAAAAAAAAAAAACAACCCTGAGACTTGAAACCTTATCTTTCTTTCAGTCTTGTTGGCCTCGGCACAGACGAGTGAACGGCACTATTTTTGGTGGGATCTGTGAACCGTGTCAGTGCTTTGGTCATGCCGAATCCTGTGACGACATGACTGGGGAATGCCTGGTAAGTGCTTTCTCCTCTGGGTATGCTGACTGACTAGGCTGAAATCGGCTCAGGAGGCCCCACAATTCAACTGTTACCTGTGGGACAAACACTTGAGTCAAGAAGTGACTCAACAGGGATCTTTATATTGAACTGAGTCGGCAGCTGAGAATGCTCTTTCATATATGGTCTTCCTGACTAACAAGTATTAGGAAATGTTTATGCATAGTAGTCTTAGAATTAGAATTAGATACATCGTAATAAAATGTAACTAACGACTGTGATACCTATGTACCATGAAGATATATGACTTCAATCCCTTCCATAAATCTATCAAATATAGACTGTATTTCTATAACAGGAAATGATCTGTATCCCCATAATACAAAAAGTATAAATATAATCTTTATAATAGACATAATTCAGTTTTTTCCACAGTGAGAAAAATGAGGGTATGCTGTGTATTTTTTATTTTAAAATTTCAACAGGTAAGTAAAAACAAAGTATCATATGTAGATTAAAAAATAATAAATATATGCAATACATAGTCACCAGAGCTGCTTGTCCTTTCTGCAATTACGTCTAAACTTTTCAGCAGAAGAAAATCTCTGCAAGGGCCAGCACTTCCCATCCTGCTAAGAAGCCTCTAGATTGGAGGATGTACGCTGCGTAGACCATTCTGGTGAATGCAAGGGCATGTTCGTTTCATATAGTCTGACGTGGCATGAAGCTTGAAACGACACTTCTCATTTCGTTAGTCTTGCAGAAACACAATTTGAAATAGTGCCAATTTAGGAGGATATCATATTCTCATTTCCCTGTAGAATTTAAGCCAGACTCTGTTATCTCTATGTCTTAATGTTCTCTCTTCCTCTTGCTCAGGGTTTCCCCCTTTTTCTTCCACTTAAAAGCTTCTGGGAAAAACCCCAAATGAAAATTCAGGGCTTTTGTTTCAATGCAATTTGGCATTTAGGTTTATTGATGCTCTTTCTGTTTTGTCTCTGTAAGATTTTGTTTAATTGCATTGCAGTATAAAGCATGATAGCCTTAATTTGTGGCTCAGTAGATTTTTCAAATGGCATTTTTATGAATAGAAAGACTAAGTGATTTTCATTTTAATTATACCGTAAGTCTTTTAAAATGTACCTTGGGAAAAATATTGAGTTACCTTTAAACACTTTGCTAACATGCTATAGGAACTATTCAGCCCAAAGCTGATATGGATTTGCTTTATTTAAACCTAAAAAGACAAACTAAATAGATCACAATACCAGACTTACAGTGTTTCCAGTAGTCCTATTTCATGTTGAATTGATGAGGAGTAAATCAGATCATGCTGTTGGTCCATTTGGTCCATATTTCTGAGAATGGAAGCCCTTTTTTTTTAGAACAAAATAGTTTCATTCAGCATGATTTGGGGAGCAAGAAGGGAGGGACCAACAATTATCTGAGATCTTCTGATGAAACCTTGTTTATNTTTTTTTTAAAGATTTTATTTATTTATTTCACAGAGGGAGAGAGATCACAAGGAGGCAGAGAGGCAGGCAGAGAGAGAGAGGGGGAAGCAGGCTCCCCGCTGAGCAGGGAGCCCGATGCGGGCCTCGATCCCAGGACCCTGAGATCATGACCTGAGCCGAAAGCTGAGGCATTAACCCACTGAGCCACCCAGGCGCCCTGGAAGCCCTTTTTTTTTTAGAACAAAATAGTTTCATTCAGCATGATTTGGGGAGCAAGAAGGGAGGGACCAACAATTATCTGAGATCTTCTGATGAAACCTTGTTTATTGACTCCATTTCATGGAGAAAAAAATAGGAGGCCACCTTCAAATTACAGAGGGAATGCTCGACAAACAATAGAGATCTTGTGAATAGAAGTAGAATCTGGTGTTTTCTTGGTTTTACACTATGGCTGGTGAATATGTGATCATGTAAGAGCATATTTCTTTAGAATTTCAAATGCCTTTTATCTGAAACGATATTGATAATGAAGTGCTATTATCCCATGTTGAGCATATTGTTTCTGATATGATCCACAGAGAAAAATATTTGAATGTTGTACATTAAAGACATTTTTAGTGTTTACTTAACCTGCATTTTATCTCCTTTTTCATTATGTATGTTTTTCCCCCTAGCATTAAACAGAGAATTTATGAAATTTACAGATTAAACTGCTTTTCAGTTGGCTAGGTTTGAAATATGATTAGAAATAAGCTGAAATATTTTTTTGTTATCAGATCAAAATCCAGACCTCTGTTATAGTGTGGACCTATATCAAAAGGTCATTTTAACTCAAAGTGCATTTGAAGTGACCCAGGAAACATTCAAAGCCACATGGGAAGATTGTATACTTGCCCCTTCTCATTGTTATTGTCGTATGTGCTGTGAATGGACATTTGGAAAGCACTTTAGATCAGGACACCTGTGAAAATAACCAGCCCATCAGAGTACACTTCTCATCTTTTTCAGTTCTGATTTCCACTGTATTGTTGTCTAATGCTGTTTCATAGGCTCACTTGCAAAAACACGCGTGTGTGAAGACTAATTTTATGATGACCACTGGAACAAATATGACATTAATAAATATAGGCAACTTCTACATGTTCTTTTTCTTTTAGATCAGTAGTTAAAGAAAAGGAGGCTGTCTGGGTTATGCAAGATTTTCAATGGAATTTTAGAAATACCCCTAGCAACATGGTTAAGACAATCAATTTTATGATCTTATTTTTTAAAACCCTAAATCCTTGAAAGTTATAATTTGATCATGACAATATGCAAAGAATATTGCAAAAGATACACAGTTTTTTTCAGTAATAGCCAACCCTAGTTAAGCTTGAAGACCGAAAGGTATTAATACAGGAGAGGAAAGCCTTTCTTCACATTGGTCCATGTTCTATACACTCCATCTGAATATGCTGTTATTTAGACAACTGTTGATAGTGAAATTAGCCTCTGCTCCCTTTGAAAAAAGGCTTGCTATATGTATTTGAGAGAGAAATTAAAGTACCTTAAAGAAAAACCTATTTTCAAGTATCACCAGATACTAAAGAAATACCTATTCACTTATAGTTGATGAAACTGTCATGGGATTTCAGAGCTTGAAAACTTCATAAATCATAGGATTTAACTCCCTCATTTTATAGAATGTGAGAGATTCAGAGCATTAAATGATTGGATTTTAATTTAATATCTTCTACTCAATAAAGAAGCTGTCCCTCTTCCCAAGGAATTTAACAAGCTTCATTTAAAACCATGTATTTATTTGTGTGTTTTTATTAAATCCATTTACTAAATGTAATTAAAATGAGCTTCTTTAAAAATATACCGATATAATAATACTTCAGATCTTTCATTAAATTAGGCTGGCCTTTCCAGTGGTCATCCAGATTAATAAATATTTGCTTTATCCTTAAGGGGAATTTACATTTTAGGTATTTCTTTTGCATATTTAATTGATGATCATAAAAATAAGATTTTGTACCCCTAAGCTATGATGAACTCTTTTCAACATGAGAAAAATATTATAATTTTATATGGTTATAAAAATAGAAATGTATGTCAGTCATAATAAATCCATATCGGATGATTTTTAAAAGGAATTAGATACATTTTATTGTGCCATTGGAGGGGGAAGAAGTTAGGTCTATATGGTGCCAAAACATGAAAATTTATCAAATTGTGCTATTGAAAGCTTTATAGACAGTTACAGTGTTTGGTTAACTTGACTGTTCACCTTTATTCCAGTTTTTGTGAACACAGCTTGAGTTTATAATTTTACTTTAACTAATATGAAGAAATCTAGATATAAATTATTTTATTTTGATTTTTCTTTTTTTTTTTGGAAAGGACATAGGACCAAAAACTACTACTTTGTAGAAAAATGCAGTTTCACTTAAAAAAAAATTGTTGGAGAAAAATTCTCATGTGCCTTGTGGTTTCATTACGTACTGATGTGTTTAAAAATCTTTCAGTATTCTCATTGTTTAATTGGGAGCCAAGCAGGACTCTCACAGATATAATATGTTAGTGCATTGTCCAAATCATTAGAGCCCACTGAGGTCCAAATTAATCTCTGAGGTAAGAGCATCATTGTCCCAGAGGATTTGTATGAGGAGCCCCTATTCTCATTAAATCTGCAGTTTTAAACTGAACAATCGACTTTTACTTAGAATCAGCTGCAATTTCCATTAAATATGTATTATTAGCACTCTGTAACCATGCACTTGTACACACATATGCACAATCACATGTATTTCCTTATGAAAAAAAATTGAAAACTAACAGAAAAAGGAAATAAGATTTGTATAATGAAAAAAATTATAAGGAATTTCAGTTTTTTGTTAAGCACGCATATGCTGAATCTGACATGTAGTTTATAAGATACATATTAGATTAATTTTCAATCCTATTTCCCAGCTGTAAAATTGACCATTTAATGTGGAAAATTATTTCTCCTAACAGGGAATAGACTAATAACTCTATACATCTATTTTTGGTAATATGTTGATGCTTGAGACCGAAATAATAAACTTTGGTGTGCATTTCCTCCTCAGAACTGTAAGAATCACACAGGTGGCCCATACTGCAATAAATGTCTCCCTGGTTACTATGGTGATCCTAGTAAAGGAACCTCTGAAGACTGTCAGCCCTGTGCCTGTCCACTCAGTATTCCATCCAATAAGTGAGTAACCAAATCACCTTTCTAATGATTTGGGTATCCAGTTCTGCAAGTGCATTTTTGATATAGAATATTTCTTTCTCTTGTCATACATAAATAAATAATAAATATATGCATGAATTTCTCTGGAAGGTAATATGAATTTCTCTAAATATAAAATATTTAAAGTTACAGCTAGTTATTCTGCAGAATTTTTTAATATTTTAGTTCAAGTTCTGGTGATTTAATATCTAAGCAACAGAATTCAAATAGAATTTCTAAAACAACTATAAAGGAAGGACATATTTTATACAAACGTATATACATACCCACATGTACACACACACACACACACACACACACACACACCACTTCTTATAGTAGTAAAAAGACCACGGATACTGGGGCACCTGACTGACTCAGTGGTAGAAGCATGTGACTCTTGATCTTGGGGTTGTAAGTTTGAGCCCTGCATTGGGTGTAAAGTTTACTTAAAATAAATAATTTTGGGGGTGTGTGGGTGGCTCAGTCGGTTAAGCATCTGCCTTCAGCTCAGGTCATGATCCCAGGATCCTGGGATCGAGTCCCGCATCAGGCTCCTGCTCCATGGGGAGCCTGCTTCACCCTCTCCCTCTGCCTGCTGCTCCACCTGCTTTTACTCTCTCTCTCTATCTCAGTCAAATAAATAAAAAAAAAAATCTTTAAAATAAATAAATAAATGGATAATTTAAAAATATTCACTGATACATTTACTGCTCATTTGGGTCCCAGTCTCACATTATTTATTTATGGACCTTGGGCAAGTCACAAACTTGTAGAAAAAGTAGAGAGTCTAGCTGACCTTTAAGCACCCATCCTATCCCTTGGTTATCACATGGTTTATCACATTATCATATGGTATCAATACAGATACCATATATATGTATGATATATATGTATCAGTTTATCTTACTAAGATAGTTAGAGTGGTAAGGACTACATTTAAATTATATAAATATTGAAGTATAGGTGATGTAGGCACCTTATTTTGCATACACTAAGCCTTAAAAAAGGTTAATGAAATGTCACACAATTTTTCCACTCATCTTGTTTTTATTCTTTTTTTTTTCCTTAAGATTTTTATTTATTTATTTGACGGAGAGAGATACAGCAAGAGAGGGAACACAAGCAGGGGGAGTGGGAGAGGGAGAAGCAGGAGGGGGAGCCCATGCTGGCTCCATCCCAGGACCCTGGCATCATGACCTGAGCCAAAGGCAGACTCTTAATGACTGAGCCACCCAGGTGCCCCTAGTTTTTATTCTTTATTTTAAAAAATTTTCTAATTATTCACCTAGGACAATAACCTTGGAGTCTTGGAGACTTTTAAGACTATATATTTTTTCTACCTCTTCCCCTTACCTCTTAGGGGAATACTCTCTCACAGTTGCCCTAATTCCCATTCCCCCCGAGTGGCCACCCTTAAACTACTACCTATGTAAAACCCTGCATCATAATTAGTTATTTTAATGAGGCATGCTATGTTGAACAAAAACCAACCTTTCAGTACTAGTAAAAAATTGTAAATGATGATAATTTCAAGACAAAGGGATCTTTCTGGAGACACGTCTTAAAGGTAAGCTTAGTGCTTCCTCTGCCTTCTGTTCAGATCATGATTTCCTCTGCCTTCTGCTCAGGTCCTGATCCCCTCAGGCTCCCTGCTCAGCGGGGAGTCCGCTTCCCTGTCTCCCTCTGGCCCTCCCCCCAGTCATGCTCTCCCATGCACAGACTCTTTCTCTCTCAGTCTCTCTCTCTCTCTCTCTCTCTCTCTCTCTCTCTCTCTCTTTCTCTCTCTCTCTCTAATAAATAAATTTTTAAAGTCTTTAAAAAATAGGTAAACTTAGTGCTTAATAATGTCTGTATTATATTAGGCACTTTCCAGCTATTTCTAAATGCTGTGATAATGCTTGAAGAGCTTAAATTTTTAGTGATTTTTAAAATTAAATCTATCAAGTATGGTCTTTTAATGCGAAGGGGTTATCAAGTTAGTTATATTCTGAATGAGGTCTTACCCAAGACACTGCCAATGAAAATAGCCTTTTTTTAGAGTCAATGAACGCTATAAGCTAAAGATAGAGAATAATTCTGTCACTAAGTTTAAAAGGCCTCATGGAAATTATGGTTCCTACTTTTCATCCCACATGAAATCCTTATCCTCCTCTCCAACAAACCTTCCCCTTCAGAAGGAGAAAAATGAATATTTAATAAAATACGAATACTAATAATATAATAATAAATATTAACATTATAATATTTAATTAAAACAGACTACTAGGGGTGCCTGGGTGGTTTGGTTGATTAAGCGTCTGCCTTCAGCTCAGGTCATGATCTCAGGGTCCTGGGACTGAGTCCCACATGGGGCTCCCTGCTCAGCGGGGACTCTGTTCCTCCCTCCCTCTAACCCTCCTCCTGCTCATGTTCACTCTCTCTTTCTCTCTCTCTCTTAAATAAATAAAGTCTTTAGAAATAAAATAAAACAGACTACTGTATTGTAGATATAGCAACATGCAGTCTAATAAGGTGAATATTATTACCCCCATTTTGCAGATTAGGAAAACAGCTCCAAATGGGAAAATAGCATTATGGAACCAATTTTGGAGCTAGAAATTCTTGATTTAAATTTTGAATTCTATACTTTCTAGCTGTGTGACTCCAAGAAAGCTACTTAAGCTCTTTGTGTCTCAGTTCTTTCAACCTTAGTTGTGATAATAGGACCTTCTTACAGGGCTGTTGTGAGAATTATGTAAGTTAAAATACACCAAGCACTTGAAACAATGATTGGACATAATGAGTCCAATCCAAGGACTGATTATTATTAAATAATTTGCTCAGAGTCCTAATATTAAAGTATCAGAGTTGGAATTTTAAGTTTCAAGTCAATGTGCTTTGCAGTCCTCTGCAGTCTACATGGAGAACTTTTTTTAAAAAGCACACTGAATTTTAAGTGATACCATTAAAATCAATTAAATGGAAAATTGGGTCAACATATGTTGGTGATCAAAACATTTCCAGGGTTTAGGACATGAGCCTGGATGGACACAAAACTTAAGATCCTTTGGCAACAAAAGGTGTCAGAGAAAAGAAAGAAGCTAAAGGGAAATCTACTGGAAAATAATAAATATAGGAGAACAAATTAAATCCCTTCATAATCTATGCTCAGTCAGTCCCGCGTTGGCCATAATATGACACAACCCTTGCTCACTGGTGTACTTGTGAGGCTTAGACCATGCAATGCAGAACCTACTCATTCACTGTGGCTGAATGAGATTCTCCAGGACCATCCAACATACCCAAAACTCCGTGTTCAACCCTCGCTCTCCCTGAGGAAAGCGGAGGGAGCACATCTGGCCCCTCACTGCTGTTCTCCTCCCTTCTCAGGCAAAATGTCATAGTCACCAGCAGAACTGTCAGTCCAGCAGAGCTGCCATTGATCGTACAGTGTCAATTCTAGCTTAATACATTTTGAGAATTATGGAACTGATTGGCTATGTAGATCGAATGGATTTATCCTCAAATCTGACCAACATTACTATACCTGCAGAGGAGCCATTAGGGAGAGAACTTTGCTTGGGTAATTGTAGGCATTCAGGGCCCATCGTTCTCTGTTTGCTGTGCTTCTACTTTAATTTTAGTAGTGGGTTCTAATTGTGTTCCTGAAAGAAAAGAACATCAGCATCACCATCCGTCAGTGACAAAGGGATTGGGTCCCAGTCCCAAGGATGGTATTTCCTCAAGTATATATATTCCAATTTTGTATAACTATGCAGCTCTTGATTTAAAAAAAAAAATAAACTCCATAGCATCAGTGACACCAAGTATTTAAAGATCCTTCAATTTTTGAGATGTCTCACTTACATTAAATAATTATTAAATAATAATTTTATCTTTAGAACTGAGAACAGAGTAACCTATTTTGAATTCCAGCTTCAAATATAGCTTTTTTTTTTTCAGGCAGAAAGGGGAGACAGTGATAATCACTTAGTTTGAAAATGCTAGCTTTTTGTTTAGTTATAAAGACTTCTAAATTTAAAACAACATGGAACATTAAGATTATTTAGCTGTACAATTGTGATTAGAAAAATCCCCTGTAATCTAATAACCTGAAATGTTTTATTTTGAAATCACTAAATAATGAGACAGGGAAACTCTCCATTTAAAAAAATTTTTTTCAAAAAGTCATTACTATTATAATCTGAGTTGAAAACTCTGAGGAATAAATTGAATATTCACAAATAATCCAGAAGATGGGATTCAAATTTTCACAGGGTATTCAGAAAAAAAAAAAATCAGCTAAAGGTTGCTGCAACCTTCATCTAGAAGTATAAGGCTTAGTGATAGTTTTGCTCTGGTGATTTATCTATTTAATCCCTCATCATAAATCTTATAGATCACAAGCATTTTGGCTCTAAATTTCTTAGATAATATTGCTAAATAAATCAAATATGTAGGGAGATAAAGATAGATTGGTATAATTATTATGATATATGAATACAAACAAGCATATAATATTTAAATTATACATATATATCAACTTCATTAACTACCCACAGTGTCCACTGTTTGCTTAGCCCTCTCATCTTGGTGATGTATATATTTTAGCTATAGATTGTAACTAGGTAGTGAAATTTATCTTTAGAGAAGCAAATAAATATGTAAATATTTCAAATGTTTTATAGTCATTAATTTCTGGTATCACATAACTTATAAATTAAATATAATATGAAAGAGATACATAAATGTCCACCCTTGAACTCTTAGAATGTGCTTGAATAGACAATATTACTGAAATCATTTGTATAATAAAATTCAAGATATTCTTGTCACAAGACTAGACAGAGTGTTGGCCCTCAATAAAGTCCTATTTACTAATATCATTTCAAATACTACTTCTTTGTGTGCATCAGGAATGCTAGAATTTAAATTTTTAAAAGAATGGAATACTCCTAGAGCTGATATTGAATTATTGCTATTGTAATTAGTACTCTTAATAGAGAAATAGAACTATTCCAAGACAAAAGGTAAATTTAAGAAAATATTTAGCAACATTCTTTAGAAATCTTGGGGTGTGTTAGATGTTTCAGAGCACTTCCGTACACATGTTTTATGTCCATGAGCGATTATGATGTATTTTACCAGTCCCTCATACCAGAAGGGAGAGCTAAACTCCAGAGAAATTAAATGCCTTGATCATGATCATTACAGCTTGCTTGTGGCAGAACCAATATTCGAACCCATATATTCTGATTCACCTCTCTGTGCTTCTTCCAAGGGGGCTATAGAAATGGAAACAATTACAGAGACATTGAAGAGAAGCAAGAAAACAGAAGGAAAGAAAAGAAAATTAATACAACTTCACGTTAGACACACTGCAAATATTAGTCATAAGAAATGATCCCAGGATTTGGTAACAGTTACACTAACGCAAATGTAGGGGATTAGAACATGGTGAGAAAGTGTGGGTTTAATTAACAAGTAATGAAATACCTTAAAATGGAAACAAATCAACATATTTTGCCAAAAACAATCTAAAGCGTTATTAAATGACAGCTATAATTTATTGTGGTCCTCTGCGACATGCTTGCTTTCATACTTGATTAGTATGAAAGGCTTTACTAGGTTGATCATATTCTCTCATTTTGCTGAGTGAGAAACTCAAGTTTAAAGGACAAAGAGCATCCAAAGACACAGAAAATAATCCAGTTCTAATGACAAAATTCAGGGATAGACATTAAATCAGATTTCATATCATCTGAAGGTAATTAAAGAAATATATGTGTTTGCTTAATGGTTCTTCTGAGAATAAAGACAGAGATCATTGACCTGAAAGAACACCTTACAGAGACACTCAGAATTTCATGTGGCCCAAACCACAGTCACCAAGTAAAGGTTTCCTTTCCTTTTTCTCCCTTCCTTCTTCCTCTGCTTCTTGGGCAGCTGTGACGGGGTGTTCTCCCCGCCCTTCCTGTCTCTCTCTCTCAGACACGCAGCATCTTCTTCCTCTGGCTTCTCTTTCCCAGACCCGAATGCTCCAGGTTGCACTTAGTTAGCAGGAGTCCTGCTCCCCTATTGTATACGCAAACATAGAACACACCCTGATTTTGACATGCTGGAAATTTCATTGGAGAAAGGGGTGATTATTTCATATCACATCACAGTCCCAAGAGGCAGTGCGATTCCCTCTTGCATTAGCTGTGAGAAAGCTCTAAGCCATATGTTGACTGCCACTTTCACATTATGTATGCCTTTTATGCTTTAAATATACCCTTGATTTTCTCTTTTTTAAAAAATATTTATTTGACAGAGAGAGTAGGCAGAGAGGCAGGCAGAGAGAGGAGGGGAAGCAAGTTCCCCCGCTGAGCAGAGAGCCCGAGGCAGGGCTCCATCCCAGGACCCTGAGATCATGACCTGAGCTGAAGGCAGACACTTAACCAACTGAGCCACCCAGGCACCTCGATTTTATCTTATTTTTAAGTGTTTTTTTCTCTTGAGCCTTATTGCACGATTTTATCTTAATGTACATATTTTGACAGGTAGAATTAAATTCTTTTTGGAAAAAGGCCAATTATATCCTTATGTACATATGCACATATGTTAGCACAAACACCTGTATTTGCATATATATTCATATATATATGTGTATATATATATGTGTGTGTATATATATATACACACACACATAAACATACACAGATTACATACTTATAAATGGATCGTTATAAATCTAAGAATCTATGTTCAGCCATTAAGAAGGACTGTTTCCATGTGCAGATCCTTACTAGGTAGTTGACCAGTAGCTTCTCATCTTCTTCCTGTTTGTGGAAAATGCCTGCTCTTCTTGGATCCCATGTGTCTTCTGTGGCATGAAGTGGATAATTCAGGAAGCAGAACACAATCTCTCTGCTGATGGAGAGCTAGCCAACTAGAGTTAAATGACATAATCTTGGAATCACTGGAAGTCAACAATGATCTTACAGTTCCCTTTTTCTGTCACAGAATAGTTAGCTTCATATTTTGGCCAAAATCAGTGTCAAGTTGCTTGCTACATTTGCCAAAATAAATTCTGTAGAGATTTTCTGTTGTACATGTTTATTTCCCATTCTCATTTTATTTTTGTTGTTGAATGTCCTCTTCCCTATAGCAATAACTGTAATTATAGTGGGAAGGGAGTAGACCCTCATTTTATATTGTTTAAAGAATATTGAATCACAGATATATAATTTATGAGGATGTTTTATTTAGATGCATCATGTCAAGTGATGTATTACCAAAACTTTAAACTTATTTAATTCTTACCAGTAGAATGAATGCTGGCTGGTTACAGGGAAAAGAGAATGTCAAATTAGAAATAAGAAGTCCTAGGTTCCACGCTGAAGTCCGCTGGATATTAGCTATGACCTTGGGCAAGACAAATGATGCCTGTCCCAACCTGCTTATAAGACTTTGTGCAAATGTGATAAAATTATTTGTAAAAGTCCTCTGAAAATGTAAAGAGCTAGTCATATCCAATATATTGTTATTCCTTAAGTTTTGTTCCTGAAAAATTATTGATTTTTGTCAGTGGGTGCATTTTACTTTACTTCTGTTGGTTTTAACTGACACATGAGTATATTTAAGAATTTGAAATCTATTTTATAGTTTTAAAGTGTCAGAAACCCTGTCAAGCACCTTTGACATGACTTATGGTAAACTGATTTAGGATTTTAAAAAATAATTGGTATGGTTTTCTTTCAATCACTGGTGTCCCACATGAGTGGGAGACCCAGGGCTTCTAGTTAGAGTCATTTTATCCCTAGACAATGAAACAGTTATAGAATGCCAAGTTTAAAATAAGACATACATGTATTCTAGAGATTTGTCAAAATCCAGTCTTCTCTTTATGTCTGGAAACAATGGCAAATCACGAGGTGAGAAGGGAAAAAAAAAATCTGTTTCTTTCCGTTTTTACATGGGCCTTGTTTTGTTCCATGCAGTCATTCACCTGCCAAGAAAATCACTCCTGAGGAGGTCCTTTTGGGGACAGGCACCAGGCTGCCTGAAAAGGCCCTCCTTTCACAGAGTACAGGCCAGTTGACTTGGTTCTGCTGCTCATGGCAGCCTCCACAACCCCTTAACATGGCGTCTTTTATTTGGGTGATATTTATAACTCAAGGTAGTGCAAGCCAGGCTTCTCCCCTGCCTTACTTACCTCAACAGATTCGTTTTGACTTTCCACTAAGTTGAAATGTTTTAAATGACAGAAGTCTTTGGTTCTAATAGCTTGCTACTATCAAAGGAAAGAAAGAAAAGAAAAGAAAAAAAGAAAAGAAAGAAAAGAAAAGAAAGAAAAAAGAAAGAAAAGAAAAGAAAGAAAAGAATTATTAAATCTTTGCAGGACAGCTGTGAGTTAAGCCAGAGGAGTAATATTTAGAAATAGTACCTGTTGGGCGCCTGGGTGGCTCCGTGGGTTAAAGCCTCTGCCTTCAGCTCAGGTCATGATCTCAGGGTCCTGGGAGCGAGGCCCGCATCGGGCTCCCTGCTCTTCTGCTTCCTCCTCTCTCTCCGCCTGCCTCTCTGCCTACTTGTGATCTGATCTCTCTCTCTCTGTGTCAAATAAATAAATAAACTCTTTAAAAAAAGAAAAAATAGAAATAGTACCTGTGATCTGACCTGCACAAAAGTCAAGGAAGTATTCCAAAGTGATTCAAGAGTCAGGAGCAGAACAAGATCAGGACTTGCAGTTTTTAATTTGTTGTTCGCTAATTAATTCATTTAGCCATTAAGCAAGCCTCTATTGAATTGTCCTGTCATATAAAAACAGAAAAGTAAATCTGCTTCGGGAAAACATAATGGGAGAGAGATTAATTGGGGGCATTTTATTTTAAAATGGTAGAGCAGGAGAACTCACAGAATTCAGAAGGGTTGATGGCCCTTCAGAGAGTGAGCATGTCAATCTTGTGGTAAGGGTTCATGCGTGAGAGGTGTCTCTCGCCAGGCAAAGAAGTATGTCTGGGGTTGTACATGTTTTTGAAGGCTGGCATGTAATTCTGTAATTACTCTGCTGGGTGCTAACTTGGTCTTCAGTTCTGTTACTTCAGACCCAAACTGGAAATATGTACAAAGAGAGAAATCAACTTTGGAACGTGCCAGAAGATGTGCAATGGCAAGGTTTTGGGGATGGTTTGGTTGATTATATTTTTAAGCAGAATCCACATGCTTTATCTCTTCTGAAAATTTTTGGAGGATTTTATCTGCCTAAACAGCATGCACCTGAGTCCACAGAGCAGCAGCTTTTGCATTTGCACGCATGTGTGCACACATACCACACACACCCCACACACACGTACCAGGACTGAAATTAGGAGCCCCATATCCAACACCACTACCACCACTACTTCCAAGATCACATACTGAGTTTTCCAAAATCTCTAACAGATTTTTCTGAGCTACTTCAAAATCAGAAAGATTTGGCTAGAAAGAAAATGTCTGAGGCCGTGTCTTGCCAGGCCTGGGCAATCGGTTCAAAGCGACTGTATAGTGCCACTTGTTACGGATGAGCACAGACCCAGAACAGTCAAAAGTCAGTTAATAACATGCCACGAGGCTCCTGCTCTCCACTGGGCTATATTCCTGTCTGCAGAAATAGCAATGTCATTTCATCCTCGATTGGCCAGACCTTAATCTCCATCTGTGAGACAAGAATGACCAGCCTGTGTACCCTTTTGTCACAGCAGTCCTGGAGAAAGAGAAATGAAAATATGCTGCTAATGACTTTGTGTTTGTGTTTCTTCCTTGTCTCTGTTCCCCAACAATATCAACATAGCTTTAGCCCAACGTGCCATTTAGACCGAAGTCGGGGATTGATCTGTGATGCTTGCCCTGTCGGGTACACCGGACCACGCTGTGAGAGGTAAGCATGGACGGCACCGTCTTTCACAGTGATTTCTACCTCGGGACTTATAAAACCACAGGCATTACCATCCTTCACACTATTTCAGAAACGCTGCCACACTCGGTGAGGTGAAATAAAGTTTCTCCCTGAACTTGTCAAACAAATGCATTTTATTTTTATAGTTTATTTATTCTCTAGAAATTGCTCTATAAATCTGCATTCACTCAGAGAGTGTTTGATTAATGTTTTAATCTTAAAGGTTAAGCATTAACCTACAATCTTTCTAGAAAGTATTGCTCAAGTGGAAAGTCATGCACTTTAAGATTTATCTTACTGTCCATGTTGGCACCATTTATTTTTCATAATTAGTTTTTTGTTCTTAAAATGTGGCTTAAATGTGTAGTTCATAGTTCAGCAAGCAGTCCATAATTTACATTAAATATATTTGAAAATAGAAATAAAACGTGATTTATTAGCATGACTTCTATCTTCTGCTAATTACTTCTAAGCCCGTATTTTAATTCCTGTTGATTTTACTAGGTTGCTTTGCCATGGAGCCTGGCATATTATTTTATGTAATTTTGTGTGATTATTTTTTTCCTGAACTATTTTTGAAGGAAAGATTCTTCAAAATTCTCCCTTGGTATCATTGACAAGCACACCAACTTCTCTCTGATTTTAGCCCTGGAAGTTGTCCCCTTTGCTGCCCTCACTGGGGGATGAAGGAAGCAGAGGAAGTGACCTGCTTTCACCCATTATCACCCAGGCAGACACCGCAGAGGACTATTGCTGCCTCTCTTTTCCTGTCCTCTTGTCACCCTAGTTCCGCCAGGGTGCATAAAGTTAATGAAGCAGGAGCCGATCACCCAGAGAGAGTTTAGCCAACAGCTAGCCGTCTGTGGACGAGGGGCCAGTGACGGCTCCCAGCAGCAACAAGGGCTGTTTGTGAGCATGGCAACATCTGTAAATGAGTAATGGAAAAAAAGAACTGAAACAGGGAGGATTTATGTGCAACCGAGGAACCAGAGGTCTTTGTGTTAATAATAATAATAATAATAATAGTAAAAAAAAAAAAAAGGAGGGCACGCATATATTACTTACTCTAATCGCAGGACACATCATTGCCAAGACAGACTTACATCAAATGCCTAACCCCCTGGCTTACTACAGGCAACCTTTTTTTAAGCAACTAGAAAATGACAGCTGTTCTGTCACACAACGCCATTAAATCCCACTTATCTAGGTGAGCATAATCTCTGATGTATTTATACTTCGTGCTCTGTATTTTCTATACATGGTAGACAGTCCTTTTTTGAATCACGTACAGCTGAACATTCCACATTTTATTTAACGAACATCAGGTTAGCAACTGTCACGTGCCAGGCACGGGGCTTGATGTAGGATACAAATAGATGCCTTGTACAGTCCTTACCTTCCAGCAGCTCACGTCGCTAAAGTGGATGAGAACGGTTGAAGGTATTCTGGAGACAATTCTAATCTGAATGATCAAAATTGCCGAGGAAAGAAATACCTGACAGAAAGCATGATTTCCTGTTTAAAATCATTAATCGGCTTAAAAAGAAAATGGAAATGGACATATGCTGCTTCTCAAAGGGTATATCTTCTCTCCAGTTCAAGTTTTTCAGTCGAAAATCATTTTAAACTATTACTATACAGAAGATGGAATATTATTTTTTTTCTAGAGAGAATTTGGATTCAAGTCTTCCAGGAATATTTAGGGTTTATCATTTCTCTATATTTATATGAGCTCAGAAGCCCATGACTAGAGGAATTCAAAATATTAGGAGAAACATTTTTGAGGATGTGCAGGCTGAGGTGGAAGGCACGGAGAATAAGGCTAAGAGGAAGAAGAAGAGCCTGGTTGCATTGAAAATCTTGTAATCAAAACTATTCTGTAAGTGATTGGTGTAATCAGTCTGTGCACATCATCTACATAAAATCAGCATTGGAAAAGTAGAGCAGTGTTTCCCAAACCGTAGATGTTTTTGAATTTGAGTTCTGTGATCACAGAAGTATATGAGGTATCTATTAGCATGTTGAAAGTTCTGACATGCCCTGGATGAAAGAAATCTGTTTAATTTCTTTAACTCAGCATTTTCTTTTCTTTTCTTGAAGTGGAGCTGACATACAGTGTTCCATTAGATTCAGGTATTTAACATAGCGATTGGACCACTCTACACATTATGCTATAACCCAGTGTTTTCTATTCTTGTGTGACTGTAAAATATGTGTGTGTGTGTGTGTGTGTGTGTATAGAGAGAGAGATATATAGATATATATCTATAATCTATGTATCAAGAATGCATGTCAGACCACAGCTAAGGTGGACAGGAATTATAACTTTATATTCTTTATCTCAATTTAATTTCTATTTTGAGACAAATCTCTGTATGTGGGAGCTGTGAGAGCTGGGAACATAATTTCAGTCAGGTACACTTTAAATTCACTCAATGTTGTATGTCAATTATATCTCAATTAAAAAATTTTTTTTCTCTCCTCCCCATCTCTCAGGCTTGAACCAAAATTCTAATAAGCTTACTTAGTACCAAGAAACCTGAATGCTTGAGTGAGTGAGTATGCGTGTGGTGCTGTGTATGTGTCTATGGGTGTGTATGTGACTACGAGTGTGTGTGGCCCTGTGTGTGTGTGTCCGTCTGTGGCTATGAGTGTGTCTGTGTACTGCTGTGAGTGTGTCTGTGTGTTGCTGTGAGTGTGTGTGTGATTGGGTATGTTTGGCTGAGTGTGTATGTGGGTGTCCGTCGGTATGTGTATCTGTGAGTGTGTGTGTGTGTGTGTGTGGCTCTGTGTGAGTGTGGGTGTGTGTGTGTGTGGCTGTGAGTTGGAGTATGTGGCTCTGTATGTGTGAGTGTGGGTGCGTGGCTCTGTGTGTGTGTGCGTGTGGCTCTGTGTGAGTGTGGGTGTGTGGCTCTGTGTGTGTGTGTGTGTGTGTGTGTGTGGCTCTGTATGTGTGTGTGTGTGTGTGTGTGTGGCTGTGAGTTTGAGTGTGTGGCTCTGTATGTGTGTGTGTGCGCATGTGTCTGTGTGTCTATGTATTGAGGAGGGGAGGCAACGGACAGATGGTGGACCAAACATCCCAGGATGTTTCTGCCAACCTCTTCTTTTTTCTGGTCCTCCCAACTGCCTTTCCCTTCAGGTTGAATAACTGCGCTACTTCCATATCACTAGTCGGGGTGTGGGACTCATTCTGCTGCCTTCACACTGGGACCCACCAACTCTCTACTCTCATCCCTTCTCCATCTGCCTTCATGATTTCATCCCATTTTCTGTTTGGGGTTGAATTGCCATAAGAAGGGCCACATTCACAGAAATGGTGAATTTTAAAACCCAGAGTCCAGAAGATTCCTGTGTTTTTGCTTTTGTCCTTGTCATTTCCTTTCACTCAGTCATGTAGCAGAAGATGGTCTTGCAGCTAGAAATGAGGGAATGAAAACAATCATGAACAAGAGGATGGCAAAACTATTTTTTTTTTAGTTGACCGACAATGTCACATTAGTTTCAGGTGTACAACATAATGATTCAACAACTCCGTAGGTTATCCTGTGCTCATCACAAGTCTAAGTCCCATCTGTCACCATACAGTGCTATCACAGTACCATTGACTGTAGTCCCTATGCTGTGCCTTTCATCCCCATGACTTATTCATTCCATAACTGGAAGCCCGTATCTCCCTCTCTCCTTCAACCCCCAGCCCCCACCCCTGTGGCAACCAGTGTGCTCTCTGTACTTCTAGGTCTGATTCTGCTTTTTTTGTTTGTTCATTTTAATTCATTTAAAATACTGACGTTCTATAACATGTAGAACACTAGTTACACTTTTTAGAAACTTTTGCTTGGGGCAAAGCACCCATACTTTCAGATATTACTGCTTTCCTCTGGGGAATATTTTAAACAAAAGAGAAATAGAAGATGAGGGAACGAGGTATTCATCATGGCACTTTGCTGAGATTCTGGGCATCTGTCATCGTCAAGGAGGAGAAAAGATATGAAAAACAAAGAAAGTATCTTGAAGGGTGAAAAGGGATGAGTGTTGGAGCATCAGGAAAAATTTAAAAGAACATGGAGAAAAGTGAGCTAAATGCTGGTGACACTTGCTCTACTGGTCACTAAGCTGCTTTCAGAATAAAATTGTAGCCCCAGCAATATATCATACTTAATGGAGAGACACTTAAAAAGACTGTGAAGGGGCGCTTAGGTGGCTCAGTCAGTTGAGCCTCTGACTCTTTGTCTCAGCTGAGGTCATGATCTCAGAGTTCTGGGATCAAGCCCCACATGGGTGGGCTCTGAGCTCAGCGGGGAGTCTGAGATTCTCTTTCTCCACTGCCCCCCAAAATAAATAAATAAAGCTTAAGGAAAAAAGATGGTGGTGGGTTGACCCAGTGAGATACATAGGACCACATGAAACTTAATGAGGTACAGGGACCCCTGAATCCCCGTCCCCTCCCTAGCTGGCAAATTTTTTAACAACTCCTTCCCAGGTAAGGAGAGAGAGGTCAAAGTCAAGACTCATTTCACGATGGCCACTGAGAGCGCAGAAGGTATTGGAACCTAATTGCTTAAAATTTGGAAAATTCACCTATAGTTTTATCCATATGATTCATAGTCTAGGTCAGAAAAGTTTCTTTTTGTTTTTTAAGTTTCAATTCCAAAATCCTATTTAGATATTCTCTGCTTCATAAATTCCTGACTTTGAATTGAGTCTAATTGCCATATTACCACTATGCTGGTAAAGAATTTTTACTCATGCCTGAGTCTGCTTGAGCCCTTGAGTCTCAGATGTGGAGTGTATAGTCACAAATAGAAAAAGCGAGACAGTCATACTTAACTCAATAATACCATTAGCAAAATTGTGACTCCAAGTAAGATTTCAAAGTCTGCTCCTATCTGGCTGTACAGTTTGTGTACTGCACAAAATACTCAGCTGGGGGGGAGATTAAGGACTTGAGTCCTGGGTGCTCAGTATGTCCACTATCTCTTTGTTTTTCTGCATATGCTCACGGAGGACCCTTTTCTTCCCCTAATTTGCAGAAAGGAACCGCATAAGCAGGGAAAATCACCCAGTCTTCAACTGATTCATTCACAGGGAAGTAGTAAAAATACATCCCTATTGCATAGCCACCCCCAATTACCCTCCAGCTCCCCTCCTCTGGGCCTTCGCCAATACTGTTCCCTCTGACTAGGAGCCTGCAGCTCTTCCACTCCTTCAGGTGAGACTCACCCTGCTCAACTTTTCCGGTTCAACTCTACCATCCTGAATGGGTCCTTGATGAATCCTAATCTGAATTCGTCGCCCTTTTCTGTGCTTCCATGAGAACATTGGCATATCTGCAGTAGCTCCCTGCTACATTTTTCAGTATGTCTTTCTTCTCCATGGACTGCAGCATCAAGACTGTGCCTTGCTTATATTAGTATGATGAAGTGTTCAGTAGGTATTTGAGGAAGGGCAGGAGAGGGAAAGAGCGAGAGCTTTTCTAGTATGCTCACAGTGATCGAAGCACTGTGTTTAGTCTACAGATCCTGAATGAGATCGTAGGCCACATATCGTAGCCAAAAGGTATTGAAAAAAATGATGCAGCAGAGGAAGAGAGGTCTTGCCCATGTTGCTCTACACTTCTCATGGTCATTTCTCTTCACGTTTGCTATCCTCCCTCTCCCCCTCTCACCTCTCTCTTTCTAACATTGTTCCTCAGTCATCAGTAGAAAGAACCATCTTATATAATGGCATGTGGCATCTAGAATCTCATCTACGTTAGCGGGTCTCTTTCTAAAATATTGCAATTTGGGGTGAAAAAAGCATATGTGGAAAGAAACAGTGACTTTGTACTGTCAGGATGTCCATCTGTAGCAAGGAATCCAATAAACTCTGCTAAGAAACATCCTCATTCTGCCTTGCGTATGAAAGTGAGAGACCCTGAGATTTCAAATTACAATTAGTTTTTGTAAAGTGAAAAACTGAGAGGCTGGCAAGGTCTAAAGGGCTGTCATTCACACTAATTTTAATTATGTGACTCCAACTTGATCAAACTATAAAATACTATTATTAACAAAAGTTATATGATTAGCTGTATTATATTCACTGACCCTAGGAGTACTTTTTAATTTCTACTGACACATTTTTATGTCTCTAAAACTACTATTCTGTGTAGGGAAACACGCACGCATATACACACCACTAATAGAACCTGAATGCACACTTTTAATAGAGCAGCATGTGAATTATCTATCATGTATATTCAATATGCTTTCTTATGTGTTCTACAATAAAAAAGATGCTTCTTCAGTTAGTCTACTTAATTGTAATTATTTTCTCATGAACAAAGGGTTCTTTTTTATTGTGGGAGAATTTGGGGCTTATTAATTGGTATCTGTGTTAAGAAAAATTCCCAGATCTTGTTATATAATGCCATCTCTCCTGAGGGCAGTAGTCATTTTGAGGAAAGCAAGCTGAAAATAATGGGTTTTCGTTGGCTGCGATAATGACCATTGTATATCGTTATTCTAGTGGAGCAAAGTCTGTCTCTTAATGGTAAACAAAATGAGATGCGAGTATATGTGGATGTGATCATAAGCTCTGCATATCAAGTAAGGCAAGGAGAATTGGATTAAAATTCAAAAGTGTCTTCCTATTATGTTTATGGAATACCACTTCTGAAGGGATTATGGGGAATTCTATACACTAAAATGTTAGTTCATATTTTATGATAGATAATTAACAAGCAATTATATTTGTGGGTGACGTATTCTTCCAAACAATATTTACACGGTGACTTTCACAATTTATACAATATTTTGTGAATATAGTTAAAACTAGTAATCTCATTTTAAAAACCATGGTGAAAGGTTAATTTTATAAAAAAAAAAACAACCACAATTATTATGGCACTTACAAGTGTTCTAGAAGACTCAGAGTCATTAATGACTTTGGCCCATAACTGTGATGTTATTAAAGTATCCTCACATGATGTCATGGATTTAAATCATTTCTATTTTGAATGGTAGAGAGCGTTTCTCAACACGGTGGCTCATATATCTGTGAGTCGGTGAGCATAAAAGTGGTGTACTATTGAAATTATATTCTCCCACATTGTTTTTGTTCCCCTTCGATTTTGATCTTTGCTGCAAAAGACTTTTTATTTTGCTAAGATGGCACAGATGTCAGAGCCAGCCCGACTGCAAGACTAGAGATGCCCTGTTTTGTTTCTCCTTTGGCAAGTGTGGTTTAATATGAAGCATGAACAAATTTAATGGAAAGAGAAGACAGAGCAGAATATAAATAGATGTCTTCTAAAAACCTGTATCTGGGCATCTGTGACATTAAGTAGCATTTTGAAACAACATATGGATGAAGGGAAATTTGATACTATAGTTTAAAAAATCTGCTATGCCTCATAAATAAACGAACTTGTTTTTCCATAATATGTAAAATAGTATTTAGTCCTTAAAAAAAAAAGAGAGAGAGAGACCTAGAGTTTGCTAATACAAGTTGTGGGCACAATTAAGCATCACCTTACAGCCTGTTACCCTAAGATGCCAGCATACCTGCTTCTTGGTAAAGGCTCTTCAGTGAAAATCTGCCTCTGTATGGAAATGCAAATATACACAAACCTATTATTAACGCAGAGAAACCCACAGCCCCCACCCGAATAATAATGAGACTCCTTTGAGTCACAATTTTCTATTTAATAAATTCTGAATTCTCGCTGCTGAATTTCCCTGCAAGTCTGTTTCCTCATAACAAGCTTTTGTTACAACAACAACAAAAAATGTGAACCTTACATATTTGTACAGAAAACAACCAATTGGAGTAGATGCATATGATGTGTTGCACTACAAAGGCTTTCCAACATGGACCTGGATTCCTCCAGAGTGCCAACAGCAGATTTCTTATTATGCTTTGGTCTCGTCTTCGGTGCCAGTGACAAGAATTTTTTTTTTTTTTTTTCCTGGCTGAAATCTAATTACTAGTGGGGCTGGCAGGATTTCATCTTGTATCTACACTGCAGTTATAGAAAAACATTTTTTAATCACCTTGCATTCGAGAGAAGGAGCACTTAAAAAGAAAACCTATCATCCTAGGAGAGGGTAGCGTGAAAAATATATAAACATTGCCCCCAATGGGTTTCATGAGTTCCTCCCAGATACTCACTGATGAAATTTTTCCCCGTAGGTGTGCAGAAGGCTATTTTGGACAACCTTCTGTACCTGGAGGATCATGTCAGCCATGCCAATGCAATGACAACCTTGACTTCTCCATCCCTGGCAGCTGTGACAGCTTGTCTGGCTCCTGTCTGATATGTAAGCCAGGTACAACAGGCCGCTTCTGTGAGCTCTGCGCTGATGGGTATTTTGGAGACGCCGTTGATGCAAAGAACTGTCAACGTAAGTCCTGAACTATTGATGCCCCTGACAGAATTGATGCATTGCACCTCAAAGTAGCTGATGAGTTCTTGAGTAGGGATTGGAGGGTAGGAAATGAAGTGGATACATGTATCGTAGATGTAGAACCTATACACAGAATCTGCACCTCCTAAAATATTTCTTTGTACGAATAGAGTCCATCCTTTGAAAATCGCTGCCTTGTCAAAGGGTTGTTGTTTTTCAAATGATGCACACACTTTTGTTTACGTGTGCAATGAAGATGTGGAAAATAAACTTATGCCCACAATAGGAGAGAAGACTTTAGAAATTACATAAGCCCCATTTATCCTTATTGTGTATCTCAAGGGTAATCATTTTCTTAAAATGAATTTATCTGTCCCTATTATTTCTTTGGTACCTGTTTGTTGGTGTTCATCTGTTACACTTTCATACGTGAACTTTACATTCTTGCATTTCATGATAGGTGTAAAATTCTGCCCATATATCTATACAGTGGCATTTGTAATTGTTGAATGACCTTCACCTTAGGACTATTCACAGAATGCTATTTCTGCATTTCCTATCACAAAAGTAGCTATTGGAGGGCCTCACCCATGTTAATTTCTCCTGCCACCTCCTCCTCCTTAGCTGCCTTATTTGGCATTGCATAGAATTTACTAATGCTTTATATTAGCGGTAACATATTATGCAAGGGAAAGCTTATTGTGCAGAGCCCAGTGGAATGGGAGTCCGTGTCAGCACCTGAGTATTTGACGCCATCCTCGCCTTCACCTGCTGCCGCAATCTGTAGGGTAAGGCAGGTTATGACGCCCACAGTCATTTCTGCCCACTTCATTATGTAAGAAGGGATTCTTCCAGTCATTCAGTTGGGACCTAGGAGCTGCAAAATTATAAAAACCACTGAAGTGCCTTACTATTGTCTTTGCTGTAAACACCAAAGACCAGGTAGGATACCTCATTTCAGTAACAAATGTGCCTTTCTTCTCATAGGTTTGGAAGATGAGTCCAGATTTTTGTCCTTTAAAAATGACAATTTGTTAAAATAAAAACACATCACTCTCATACTCTGGTCTCTCTTAAGATTGAGTAAATCTTTCACCTTTTATTAAAAAACAACAAATAGGGGCGCCTGGGTGGCTCAGTGGGTTAAGCCTCTGCTTTCTGCTCAGGTCATGATCTCAGGGTCCTGGGATCGAGCCCCTCATCGGGCTCTCCGCTTCAGGGAGGGCCAGCTTCCCCCTCTCTCTGCCTGCCTCTCTGCCTACTTGTGATCTCTCTCTCTGTCAAAATAAAATAAATAAAAATAAAAATCTTAAAAAAAAAAGAAAAAAACCAACAAACAAAATCCATGAATCACTCTGTAGAACAATAAGCATTTATTACTATCACCTATAAATTTTTTTTTTAAGATTTTATGTATTTATTTGACAGAGACAGACACAGCGACAGAGGGGAAACAAGCAGAGGGAG